>CM030172.1:29039679-29274205 GCA_017639675.1 Aplochiton taeniatus | reverse complement strand
TTTGTAGCAATTGAATTTACTTTGTAATAGGATGAGTACTTGGCAAGTCCCATACATTTAATTACCATACAAGCTTAAATTAACTTGTTCAATACCTTATTCAATTCACAGCTCAGAGTAGTCTAACATTGTCAGATGCTAATAATGCAATTATGCAATACATAACCAATCTAGTGTAACTAACCGGTTAGAGTAAAATACCTAGTCGTTCTTAAACACAGAAGGTTAATACATTTTGTTTTTGTTTAAAATTATACATATGCAAGTAGCAAGCAGTTTGACAGCTTCTGCAGAACCTCAAGGATGATCAAGGCAAAGAACGCATTGGCACTCTGTTTGAGGTATAGCAACGCGTCAAAATATTTCAAGGGTCTATCATTTTGTTCCCTTCCCCAAACATAATGTTGTGGTCAGTTGCTTTTGAATAAGCTAGCATGACAGCAACTTGGGGCAGCGAGAAAGTAGAGGAGGAGAGAGTTTCTCTGGGCCCTTCATCCCAGCTTTGGAGTAGGTCAGGTAGACAGGTAGCCCTTCCCAGACGTGCACCTCTCACAGCAACAAACTCTAAACTACACCACAGGCTGAGCAAATATAGGTGACTCTGGACTCAAACTGTTGTAACAACAGTGGGCATTTGGGGGATTTGGTTGGACCTGTTGTTTTGGACTGTGGTTTTGGGTTGTAATATACAGTATTGTTTTAAACAATGCACTGCTGGAAAAGAGACATGTCCCAGTTGGTTACCCCTGCATAAATACATACAATAATAAAATATGTATCATGGATCTGCTTCTACAGTATGAAATTAATTACTTTGACTTTGACAATCCACAACAACAACAAACCGACTGCCCTCAACAAAATGTAAGTAGGATTTAAACATTGCAAAATATAAAACAACAGTGATTGACTGCAACTGAAACTGACTGAAAATGCATATTTTAACGAAAAGCTGCCAATATTTGGTTTAGAGAAAGAGCAAACATTTACAATTTACCTTTTCTCCTTGTTCTCCTTTCAGTCCTTTCTTTCCCTGCAGGTGAAACCAGACATATATCAGTTCTTCATTCAAATATCTAATATGTTAAAAAACATTTCATTGACAAAGGAATGTAAATCCCTTTCTATTCAATAAAAGGATTGGATTGAGTATATACCCGTAGTCCCATAACTCCTTGAATACCCTGAAATCCGGAATCGCCCTACAGAAAAACACAGTATGTAATTTGTTAGACCACAGGAGGCAAGGGAGCTCAAATGAAATGATCAGAAAAAAACGTTACTCCTAGGGTTAGGACTACAACTGTACTACATGCTGGCATGCTGTTTCAACCAGCAATTCGCTGATGGTAAACAAATGTGTGGACGGTACACACATAAGGTAAAGGGCAAGGAGATGCACAAAAAACAGGATATGACAGCTTTAAACTAAGATTATAGATTATAGAGTTCTAGCTTACAGTACCTTTGGGCCTAAGGGTCCTGATGGGCCAGTATTTCCCTGCAAAACAATGGTAGATTGTTTTAGACATGGATACCTGTGGTCTTTGTTATGAATTCCTCAAGCTAGTGAGGTTAAATTGCTGTACCAACCTTCTCTCCTGGCACTCCACGAGAACCCTGCACACCCTGAGTACCAATCCCTTCTGTTCCCTGAGAAAAAGTTAAGCATACAATAATTGTGTTTGGTACATCTAGAATGAGGCAATATGCACGGACATGCAGAGACAGAATTTAGGGGATTGTGACAATATTTATTCAAGTAAGTCAAAGATATGATACTATAGGCCCTACTACCCACAAATGCAAACATTTTTTACTTTTTACTCCTTTCAAATTATTTCGATGTGAGAGTGCTGCTGTGTAATATAACAATTTCTGTAACAGTATTCTGTTTGTGTTACATTCAAACTAACATTGTTGTACTAATTCAATTGTTAACCTAATCTCTGGTCTGTTACATCTCAGTCTGTAATCAATATTTTTCTTTTGCACAGTTGGAAGATGTGAATACAATCGGAAGAAAGACAAGTATGGCTGTTTACAGCACTAACATTAGCAATGCAGTAAACTTAGTTTGACCAACTATTGCCACTAGAAGTCTTCTTTTTTTTATGAAGTCATAAAACATTATTACCAGCTAAAATCAATATTGGAGATGTGGACATCATATTATTATTAGGACTAAAATGAAGTCAAGTGTAAGATAACTACATATGGGAGCTGTTTGTGTATTGATATGATAGTTATATACTGTATGTAAAGTTGTTGGGCAATGGAAGGCTTATCAAGCGTAATGAATGTTTTATATGCATCTACTTTGGCTTTAAACAGAGAATCTTGGTATAGTAAACACGTAAGTAGAATGATAACCTTGCCTTCTCTCCTTTTTGACCTGGTGATCCTTGAATACCATCAAAACCAATGGGCCCGGGTAATCCTAGCACACCCTGCAATAACAGTTGCAACTGAGATAAGGCTGCTTAAAACTCTTTAATCAATATAAAATTAAAGCAAAAAAAGACGTATTAAGAAAATCAATAACTCAACAAATGCACACCTAATAACTTACATCTTTGCCATGGTCTCCTTTCTCTCCTTTAACCCCTGCTTTTCCACGCAATCCCTTCATGAATTATAAAAAATAGCAGCATGGCGTTAAATAAAAAACAGTGGTGTTCATTTTCATCAAGTATAAGCCATATTTAGAGATCTAAGTGCAAGGTAAGCAGCAGTGCCACTATTCTAGAGCACCTTGATCAAGGGCAAGGGTGCCTGGGTACTGTATTTCTGAGCAAGTAATACACTGTACATATACTGTTTAGAATTGCAGTAGAAGGCTGCTATTATTATTTACTGCATACACTAGCACACATTGCTGAAATGATTAAAGTAGGGAATATATATCAGTGGGGACCATACAGTAGCGTCCAACGTAACAGACTGGAAGACAACGAGGAAGAAAGTAAGTTTGGCACTGTTTTCCTCAGTGTGTGTACACAGGGTGTACAGCACCTAGGTAATGAGATACCACTCATTAGAATCTGTCTCTGAAAAACACTTAAGTGAAAGTTCAGTCTCCAAAGACATGCTCTCATTATGCGATTGATATATCAAAACTCTATTACTTTAACTTAAAATGCCAGATGTAATTAGTTTGATTTTAGAATAACCATTAAGAGAAAGCTCTTGCTATGCTCTTAGTCTATGTATCCCTGGTCCAACAAGTCTTTTCTTTCTAACTTAAAAGTTTGGTGTGCCATCTATATAGTTTGTAAACTTGACTCTAGGACACTGAGAAACTGACAAAGTGACCAATCAGATTTCAGCTTCAACCCTGCTACCCACTCTATCAACCTTTTCCAACCCTTTAAGCAGAAAGTGTCACGGTTGAACAAAATGTTACTTACTTTAGCTCCTTCCTCTCCACGTTCACCCTGTAAAAATTGGCAAGACATAAATGCATTCTATTCTAAAAACATGCCTTAAAATAGGGTTTAAACAGCACATTTTCCTAAAATTCTTATTTCATTATGCAGGTGTCTGAATAGGTAAAAATAACAGTAAGCTTTATCATAGATCATAATGAATCAGCCGATAGAGGTCATTTAACATCTCAGTCAAGTGATGTGGCTAAAATAAGCTGGACTTCAACATTAAACGAATTGAAAAGTATGGCCAAGTGAGAAAATAAACACAGGAAATCCATGTGAGCACACATTTGCAGCTACAGTACCTTGACAGATATTCCAGAAGACCCCGTTGGTCCTGGCTGTCCAGGCAATCCTGAAGATCCAGTGGCCCCTGGCACACCAGGAGGTCCCTGTGGGCCCTGTTGTAAAGAATTGGAAGCATTCTTCAACATTCAATAACAAATATTTTTTAACTTGAACCTTGTGGATGCCTCTAGTGAAAAACTCACTGAAGATCCTGGTTCTCCCTTTCGTCCTGGAGTAAAACCTGCCTCCATTCCACCTAGGATGTACCCAGGCTCGCCCTGTGTAGAAAAAGACAAATTTAGAATACTTTGAAAGATTTGTTCCCTGGCTCACATTCTGCATTTGCAAATGCAATCGGTTTTACAATTATTTTGCCCTGTACAAAAGGGTTAGAGTAATATATATATATATATATATATATATATATATATATATATATATATATATATATATATATATATATATATATTTTTTTTTTTTTTGTATATATATCCTATAGAGAATAAATAAGTAATCGCCACCTTAGACTAGAAAAAAAGGAATGCCACCATGCAGCCATAACTGCAACCAAACACATTATAGTCTTAGAGGAAGATTGCTTTATCACACAAGTGCATTGGGTATGGCACCTGTTGCATTATTGTTTCAGGGTCCCTAGTATTAGATCTCACAAAATCTATTTAAAAAAGCATGTCCACTGTATAAAGTGCAAGAACTCATAGTGCAGCAAATACTCAGAATAAAAATTATACAAGTTAATGTAGTCAACAATCCAGATTTGAACCTAAACAAACTTTAATTTAAAGTTGAATTGTATCTTTAAAAAACTCCCTATTGGGAATAATGACTAAATAATTGGGAATGTGCAAATGTTTCTACATGCTATGTAATAAGTGGAGCTAATATGAAGTCCGTCCTGATCTATTGAGTAATGAAACTTCGTAACGTTTAAAATTTGTATTGTCGGGATTACAAATATAATTCAGAGATTCGTTTTTTCGTAGCTGTCACCGGAAGTGAAATTCTTCTTTCACACCATCAGTTAGGAGCCAAGCACATTGCAGGCCAATCACAGGCCGTTACAGATACATGCTGAGATGTTAGACTTACCCTTTCCCCTCTCTGGCCTTTTGGACCGGTGGCACCTGAGGGACCCTGAGGTAATAGGAATAAGTATTGAATATACATATAACAGTTTTTTTTTAACATGCTAAATATTTAACTTGTTGAGATCAAACATCTCTCTCAAGCTACCATTCTTTTTCACTACCTCGCCTCATACCAATGAACTAGGATTTCCACCGGGCATTTCATGGCCAGACAAATGAAGGATTTTAGGGATTAGCTAATGACTAAACAGAGTAACACTACTCTACACTACAAAAGGATAAAGCAGCAACGGTTTGATTTATACAATCACATGAAAGAAATGTAGTGTCTAAATGCAAAGCAATACCCCAATGCTCAAACATGTTTAATCAGAGCTTGGCCTGACTGAAATATTAAGTGAAACAAACAGAGGTGTTAGCAGGTCAGTCTGGTTAACCAGGTTACATTATGGTGGGATAGGATGCCATTGGTGTTACTAAAAGATTGCCACCTTAATAGGTTTATGAGTGGATATGAGAGACATTTGATGTTTCATTACCAATTACATATTACATAGGTTTTAACTATTGTTACTTTGGATTCGGAAAAAAAAAAATCTATGCGCAACCATTATCTTATCCTTACATGGGATTTGAAGCAACATGGCGGCAGAGATACAAAAGTAAATACCAGAGGGTTCAAAGGCTTTTGTTTATTTATTTCGTAACGAAAGGCTGTTTTGCCTTACTTTGAAATATACGTAAACTTGGCGGTCATAATGAAAGAAAATCCCTTGACTTGAACTACCTTGGCTACAGTTATAGTTACAGTTACCGTTACAGCCTTTGCTGTGTGTAAGAGCTTTATTTTTTCATAATTTAGCAGTAGGCTATATATACTGTATTCACAGAAATACTAACACACCATTCTCTTCTGTGAGAATTCACATTAAACTGGTTGCTTGTGATGCTAAAAACCAGATTTTGATTTTACCAGACCATATTAATATGCCAACCCCAATAATAAAATGAATTAGCTAATCGAAACTACATCAGGGGAAACTGAAAAATAATTTGCAGTTTTATTATTTTATTTTTGAAATGTGCGTGTGGCTAATGAAGAAAATTATGTCGGGATGCATTTCCAAAGCTTGTAGTATATTTTTTTTATTCAATAATGAAATTACAAATGAATATCTAAAACAAACAACAAAACCCATTGCACACCGAAAACTTAGCATTCCATAAAAAGCTAGCTCTACAAAAGGAATGTTGGCAGTTCAAAGATATGATAATAAAGTGTGACTTACCATGTCTCCTGGGACACCTGAAGGGCCCTGAAACAGAATGTAATAGAGTACTCCTTTACAGACCATTTCTTATTTGGTTTTTGGATATCGTTTGCGATAAGAATACATCTTGGAAGATAGATTTAGAAACATGAAAGCTGATTGTTTTTTATCATTTGTGTGATTTTGGAATGTGATTTCAGATATAACTGGATCTAATATATCATTTAAAACTTTTTAAATGTGTGTTTAAGTCTGAAGAAGAAGTTTCCATTAAATGTCAATTTGATTAGTTTCATACATGTTTTATTGTGTTTTCCAGCAGCCAGGTGTAAAATTAGATTTGTAAAATCTTTAACAAATGTACCGATGCACTTATCAGGTATTATATATTTTGGGATAGTGACATCCTATTTTATATGTATAGACAGACAGACAGACAGACAGACAGACAGACAGACAGACAGACAGACAGACAGACAGACAGACAGACAGACAGACAGACAGACAGACAGACAGACAGACAGACAGACAGACAGACAGACAGACAGACAGATAGACAGACAGACAGATAGATAGATAGATAGATATAAAATATGCCAAAATGTATTCTGCTGTTTACCCGTTGTCCAGCAGAACCGGGGGGTCCAGTTCTACCTGGTCGTCCAGGCAACCCGGGAACGCCATCTGTTCCAGGAGGTCCCTATCACATGGGAAATATCTAATCTATACCAATTTTACAATTGAGGAATTTTTTATTTTTTATCTAATTGCAAATTTAACAATGCACATTTTGTATACCTATATTTGGTTAACCAAAAAACATCACAAGTAATGAGCATGTTTCCTAGTCTATGTTCCATCTTGACACATTGTCAAACATTATAATGTAGCTGAACTTTGATAGCATTGGAGCTCTCATGGTTGACATTGTCCTTCAAATAGAAGAAACTCCAAAATATATGACAACTTTTTGTTATCACTATATTGTAATTATACATTATCATAAAAAACAGGAAGCAAATGCGATAAAAAAATGTAACCATGCCGTTTCCTCATAAAAGTATCCAATTGACAAAGCAGAAATGTAATGCGTGGCATCACACAGGAAAGGACTAAGATAATCATCATCATTGTTAATGCTGTCAACCAAAATATTTGCATTATTAATATTATGAAGAAAAATAAAATTCTATATATAGAAAAATATATCTAAATAATTATATAAGCTGCTCCATGTAATGTGGTGATGTAATTGTGTAATACCCGCTCTCCCTTCTCCCCTTTGGAGTTCAAGCTGAAAGGATCATTGTCTCCTGGCCTTTTTTGGAAGGTCTGCCCAAATGATAACACTTCACATTAACTGGACACACTGTACATCAGAGGCATCACTCACCCAATGTTTTTGAGTGGGCACAGTTTAACAACTTATACACAATTTCCCAATTTATTACATGCTGCTTTAGTGTATATACATAACACTACGAATCTGATTTCAAACCATTGTCTCAAACAATTGAGGGGGCACGAGCCCCCTCTGTGTGAATGGGCATGACGCCTTTGATGTACATGACACATTTAGAACAAACAAGAATATTGAAAATACAAAGACAGTCCTTCCACACACAAAATAAAAACATTGTAAAATACACCAACACCTGATTATTATTTGTAGTAATATTAAGAACTGATTACCAGAAACACTACTTTGTTACGTTAGAAATGTGTCAATCGTTTCATTATCGTCTAGTTTTTTGTGTTATCTTTTGTCTTTACAATCTCTGTGTGATAAATGTTTTCATATACCATAAATGTGAATGCCAGAAGAACAGCATTTTCATCAACATAAACTCTTCATGGTGACTAAATTAATTTAGAAACATTATTAAATCAATGACAGAAAGTATTGCAATTATAAACCTAATTCTACATACCAGCCCTCCAAGACCAAAGCCATCTCCCTGAGAGATACACAGAACGTGAGAGAGAGAGAGTATGAGACATAAACAACATAAACTGAATAAACTGGAACAAAAGCTCTCATTTGAAAACATGCAAAATCTCTTACCCTTTCACCTTTTTGGCCCTAGAGGTAAAACACAAACCAGAACCATTTAAATCAAAGGATAGTACAGGAAACCTCTGTATTGTAGATAAATACAGTTTAAAGGCCAAGAAAATATTGAATGTAGTATGGAGACTTGTCAAAGCTCATCTCTGGCTCAGACATGTCTTAAAGAATGCTTTTACGGGGAAAAAGGAAGTACTTTTAATACATTCTGTAGAAAATAATTGCAGTGGGTTGTCAGCTGTGGCCCTCTCAATCTACACCAATCCTTGTTATGCTACTACAAAAGACAGAAAAAGTATCCAAGTCTATCATAATGAACTTTAATTGTCCTGAAAAAATTATAATTTTCCATAGTCTTTACAACAAACCATGTTTGTATTGCAATTGTCTATAAATTCATAATTTTTCATAAGGGGAATACTATAATAAATGTTATCTCCTTTTCATATCAAGTTATTTAGACAGTTAGACCCTAGCAATAAACTTTCTAAGAATTAAGTTTAGCTATTAACAACATATTTTTGCTGTATTTATTTTACTTTATTTAAGGCCCCAAAACTCAATAATGAAACATTTATGGAATTTAGTTAACTTAAAATAATCTGCCCCAACTTTACAGGAATAGAGTACGGAAGGATTATAAGCCCTGCAGAGCCACCCTAAAGAGTGCAGGAGTAGAGTAGGGGTATCTCACAGCTTAATAAGTAACCTTTTTTAATTTAATTTAAATTAGTTTTCAAATTAATTTCATTGCTCACCGTTAAGCCTTCTGGAGGTGTCTTGGGCTCAAATTAACAAAACATCTGGGATAGAAGGTGCCCACTTGAGAACCCCTGTGACACATTTACTGTCAACCACTATTTATTCTAAAATATTGTTGTTTGAACGGCTCCTGGATTATGGCATAACTGATATTATAGCACTGTATCCTGTGTATTTTAAAAGGGGTTAGAGCTACTGAAATTAGGATTTACCTTCATGCATGGTGAGGGGCAGGGACCCTGTGGCTTTGTCACCTCATCTGGGTCCTCAGTCGGCGTGTCCAGCTGGGCAGACTGTCAACGTGCACCAAACACATTACAGTTCTTATTTAACTGCAAATATTTCTCAAAAACAAATGAGAAAATATGTCACATTAAAGAAAATTGTATTGCATAGAGAAGTCCTTACTTCATCATGTTGTTTGAACTCTGAGAGAAGGGTTTCACTACATATGTTACTGATAAACTCCCTTTCTATGGAGGCAAAGTTGTCAAAGTTTGGAGAGTAGAAAATATTTTGGTAGCTAGCGGGGGGTGCAATCCTCCTCAGCTCGTCCATATCAGCATTAGCCACTCCAATAGACAGTACACTCACTCCTAAAAGAAGGGGGATATAGGAAAATGCTCGGTAAAGAAACCATCTTCTCGTGTCTGACCCTTACCTCTTGAAAAGTAGATATTTCATACTTTTCATTTATTGTAATATATCGTATCGGTGTGCTTAACCATTTATTTACTAAACACCGTTTTAGCATATGTACAAAATACTACGGATTTGATTTCTCAAACCATTGTCTCAAACAGTTGAGGGGGCACGTGCCCCCTCAGTGTGAATGGGCACGACACCTTCGTGCTAAAGCGATAGCCGCTGTTCTGTAGTTGAAATTCGAGGGGCTACTAATTAACGTCATCAACGACTCTCCAACCAGCCGGTAAATCTCAGCCTCCGGGAAAGACTAAATTTGCATGATTAGTTGATGTATGTATGTGTGTATGTATGTACACATACATGTGCGCACTACTGTTTGTAGTGCACAGGTAAGGTATACTTATGAAACCTAATTGCTTTTTTTAAAACAAATACTGAGAAGGTCATGCTCCATACACTGTTAGAAAAACTAACCCAGTGCACTAGCTATCCTTGAAGGTGGTACCACATCATCCTGGGCCCGGCCATCTGTGATAAGAACCAGGATGTGGGCCACATCCTGTCTCATTCCCAGTGACTCCTGGAAGAGCTCTTTCAGCACGTAGCTGATCCCCTTTCCTGCAGGTAAAAAATAAAACAAAATACTTGTTGTTGTGCATATGTGGTTGAACTTAAACACCACAATCAGAAACTCCTCTACAGTAAAAATGCTAATTTCTACGATACCTGTACACTCAATTTGACTTTAGCTCTGTCAAATATTCTCATTTAGATCAACTTGGACAGTTGTAAAATACCTAACCTGACTTGCGGTCAAACTAATAATCTACCAAAACATAAAGATGAATTAGTTGACTTTAGAATTTGGGGAAATATTTACTAGGTGTGCCAGTCTTTAAGAAGAGACAGGAAATGCATAAAGAAATGTGTCTCTCATACACATAAGGTGAAGTTGTTTGCTATTTATATCTATCTGAGCCAATCACAATCTACTTATTTTGACGGGCAGCCACATTTAACCCACCAAATCAGAAGAGGGTTTAACAATTACTTTTAAACCTGATGCCACAAAAAAGGTAACCTAACTCTGAAGTGGTATGTGGGGTTATTTTCTCTGGTATATGCCGAACACTACATGCAATACAACAGCAACCTGTTTTGGTGTTCCCCCCTCCATAGCGTAGTCCTTTAAGTGCCCTGAGAACAGAGTTCCTGTCCTTGTAGTCACTCAGACGGAACTCAATGCGAGGCTCATCACTGTAGTGAACGACTGCTATCTGAGAAACAGAAGATAGCACTATGTCGACGTGTGCTTTTTTTACCTGTGGAAACTCGCAGTGACAGTCGTACTGTAGCTTGAAGTAAGATTGTGTTACCAATATCCGTGAGTAATCATCAACACCCAAAATAATTTCAATTTAAGCAAACAAATAAAAATAATTGTTGGGAAACTAAATTTCCACTTTTCTACAGCATTTATACATGAAATTCATGTTTTATTGAAAGGGGCAGAATGGTTGTTTTTTGACAAAGAAACTCTAACCTGTGTGCCTAAAGGGCCAATTACAGGGAAGTATGTGACAACTCGGAACAGGAAGTCTGTCAGTTTGACAAAGTTGTTGGAGCCTATGCTTGATGACTCATCGACCAAGAACACAATGTCTGCCTTGCCGCTGCCACAAACTAAAATAAAAAAAGAATGCACAAATTGGTACTATAAAATCAGGAGACACTTAAAAGAATACTTTGACATCAGAATATTTAAAGAAGATCATGAAGCTTCAAAAAGATTACTTGATAACATAAAATGTGTAGATACGTGTAGGATTTGAATAAATGTTACCTGGCCCAGTACGAACTGTAGTCTCTGTTTCAGAAGCAGCAGTTACTTTTGACATGGTGGTTATATGGTCTGCTGCTGTTTTGGCTCTAGTGACACTGGCCTTATTTAAAAGGCCCTTTGAAAAGGTGCTTCTTGATGGAGGCTTAGCAGCCGTGGTCAAAATGTTTCTTGTGGTGTAAACTGCATTGCTGTTGGTGTCTGAAGTGGCCTTTGAGGCAGTACTGACAGGAGTGAGTTTGGAGGTAACTGTAGCAGAGGCAGACTGAACAGGAACCAGAGGAAGTTCTGTTGTCACTGTGAAAATAAAGTGTGAGCAAGCTGAATGGCGGACCTTGGGAAAACTATTAATTAACTTCAAGATCCCTCTAATCCTATTCTACCATGAAACAAATCGTCTATACCCCATGGTGCTATTGAAGTATTCAATTACAATATATCACTTAATCTCACATACTCAACAGTACAAGTTGTCAGTGTACCTATTTCTATAATTAAAATAAAGAACATAAGAAGAACTTAATGAACACTTGGGACATTTTATAATAATCACAATCATTACAGCAAGATTGTACAGTTGCAGAGGGCTTCTGATGATTGGCCATCATTACATTATTATGTGGTTGCTGTTAGACATTCAGTGGCAATAATCTACCACGCCATCGCACAGTAATTGAGATGCTGTGCACTGTAACATAATATTTTGCTGCTTTAACTGGCGGCAATAAAGGCTATTATGTCTTTAGATTGTAACTCCTCATTATTAAGGACATGCAAACCTCAAAAACGTTGCTTTGACAAAGGATCTAGTAGACTTCAAAAAGTGTCTGCCCAAAAATCCTTTAATTGGTTAGAAGCAATAGCCAGCCTGAGCAAGGGCTGCACATACAGTAATAGTGTGTTTTTTATGCTGTATCTGGGTGCATTCATGTCTTATAAATCGAACAACCAAAATGTGTTGACAGCAATATTCCGACGGGCAGACCCATCAATGTACCAAAACATACAAAGCAACAGCACTTACTGATTCAGTATTTTTATAATTTGAATCTGTCTGGAGGGATTTCCACAGAAGGTTGAAAAGATAGACAGCAGTAAAATATGTGTTCTTATAAAGGCTCAAAGCCTTTACAATGATTTTGAAACAATGTTAAGCGGTCTGGGGACCACCTCTATCTATTTGAAAAGAGTACATTTATGGAGGCTTTTTAAAAGAGTGTTTTCTTACATATCTGGTGATACAGCATAGATATAGGTCCTTCCACTTCTCCATATAGGGGTTTAATGGTGAATTTGTAGGTTCTGCCGTACAATAAATCATCGATTTTATATGTGGTAAAACCAGGGCCAAGTGTGTCCGTTTTTGTTTCCAACTCTGAAAAAAAGAACTTAGTACCTTATAATTTCCATTGTGTAACTTTCTCATAAGCTATTATACATATACATTCTATGTTTTTATGCTTTTATTGACACTTTGTGAATTGATTGTAAAAATGTCTGACCTGAGATGTGTTTCCAAGATAGGAGGTAACCAGAGGCACCTGCAACACTGGTCCAATTTAGAACAGTACTGCTGTGAGTGGTATCCAGGGCAGCAAAACCATTCACTTTGGCCAGGTCCACTGAAGCAGAGAAATAAAACACAGCTCTTACTGACATACTCTGTGCAAGAAACTGTTTTTAGCATCTGTAATTATGAAGTTCTGAATATCTCTTAAGAGCTCTAATAAAGTTACATACTTTTACCTATACATAAATATAACCTAATAGATACTCATTTCAGTGTTTATTTGGTTAACAACGAAAAACTTTTTTCAACTGATTGAAAATAGCACAAATTAGGAGAGTCACTGTGGCGTATAATTGCATAATTGAGCACTCTGGGGGAAAAAAGCTAACCAGGCACTGTTAGCTAGGCCAGTGTTTTAAAATCATGGGCTGCCAAACTGCTAATGGAGTGTCACCACACGGTGGAGTAAATCTATATTAAATCTAATAGCTAGAACGTTTTATTGTTACTAATTTCTCCCTTGGCTGATTTAATTTAGTGGCATTGAATGAATTGAGTTACGACACATGATGTGCCTCTGTAAGAGGAGCCTTTTTCTCTGACAGTGAAAGAGCCGCCCAAAATGAAGAATGCCTTTGACAGTGCTGTACTCACAGGTGCGTGCAGTGACCAGTGCTGGGCTTCCTGTTCGGCTCCCCAGCATTGAGGCCACCTGGATCTTATAGGCTGAACTTGCCCGCAGGTTTGGGATGGTAAAGGTAGTGGTAGCCACAGACACAAGCTGTGACTTTTCATCACCACCTTAGAGTGAGGGTTATAACACTGCATTAAAAATGTGCAAACATTAGCGCATCATGTTTTATTTTATTTATATATATCACAAGCCTGAAGTTGACCTTTTGCTATATTAAAAAATGAACTAAATGTAAGATTTTATTTTACACACATTATTTTAAGATGCCATTGGGATACTTTGAACGACATTTCTCTCAAACCAAATGTAGTTAGTGCCTCACCCTGAAACAGGCTCCAGGAGATCCTATATCCAGAGACTCTTGGTGTTTTCCTCCATGACACAGTAAAGGAGTTCACTCCAACATCCACCACCTTAACATCTTTCACTCCTTGGATCCGCTCAGATATTGACACAGTTCCTGCTAAAAACACAGGCTAATATTAGATGCTGATCATTCTGATTTAAGACCCAAGTTTACCAGGAAGTTGTTTACAACTATGCCAAGACACTAACATAATGATTTCAAAAGTTTAAATCGGTTTTGATTGGCATATTTGACAGTCATATATGTCTTCTAGGTCATGGACTTGACTAGGGGGACTCTGATGAGGGTTTCAGCCATAATTTGAAGCTGTACTAATAATAATCTTTTTTGTGCATCAAGTTTTTTTTTTATAATTTACATAGTGCTTTAACAACATTAGATAAAATAAAAACAACATATGGCATAAACTAACATAACAAAAAAAGACAACTTACAGTAAGACAAACTAACATAGCAAAATAATTAATACAATAAGGCAATCTACAAAAAAATATAAAAATCTTAATAAAAAAAATAATATATATGTACAAATCAAATATGATAATTCAATGTTTGTGCAGGGAAGCTTTTATGACCCTTTAAAGGTAAATTGGCAGTCAACCAACATGCATATTTCTGGAATGAATGATATAGTGTTGTACTCGTGCTTATATGTATAGTGTGACAAGTTCTGTGAAGGAACCAACGGCAAATCCATGTGTAGTAAGCTCTCCAACAAATGTGAACACTGTGTTGTTTCTTTATGACGGGAAGCTCCAAAACGTTATTTTTTAACAGGATGTAAAGTATTCGACCGACACCACATATTTTTCGGAAGGTTTGTTGGCTTGTTTTACTTGTACTTGTTACTTTGTAATGTTGTTTTAATTCTTAAAGTCCCAATCAATCAATGTTAATTAGCATTTATTTCTTCTTGGGTACGCTTCCCCCCTGTACCTGTGAGCTGTGACAGAGTGATTTCGGGCCCCTCTGAGTTTACGTAGACAGCATTGATGCTGATTGTGTAGGTGGTGTCAGGACTCAAGTCTTCAAGACGGTAGAAGAGATTGCTGCGCTGCAGGTAACGGGTTTGAGGGCTGCCGCCACCTGTGAGTGCATACACAAGACACAACCAAATTAACACATTTGTATGCATGCACAATACATACAGACACTAACACAAGTACAGTTGTTAAACGAAATAGGATTTGAGTTGTATCTTAAATCACAAAACAAAATCAAACGTAGTCAGTGCCAACTGTTTATAAATTTACAATAATCTGAGTAAACTTAATTTCTTTTAGGTCTAAGAACTCACAGGTCATAGGTAAGTTGTCGAATGCTATTTAGTGTTACCTGCACTCCATGATAGCTTGTACTCGGTTGCTCCTACAATGGGACTCCACTCAACATCAATGGATTTACTGCTGTATGAGGCCACTTTAAAGTTAGAAACATAGCCCAGAGGAGCTAAAGAGTACAAAAAAACAAGGAGTTATTTTATAATCAAGTTAAGTAGCCACCGATTCAAAACTTTTTAGGGGAGGGAACTCAATTAAATCTCTTGATATAATTTACAGTATAGCAGGGATTCAGTTACATAGTTCCCATGATTGCCTGGTGGTGATGATATACTTTTGGAAGGAGGTGTGTAAAAAAAATATGATTTTGATATAGCCCTGGATAGGGCTTGGACATGTTTCAAACGTACACATATTTTGTGGGAAAAAGCCAAACATGATAAATCAAAAGATATATTGTATAGCAGTCTTAATTTCAAACGAGATTACAGAATACTGGAACAACAATTTCAAATTGGCATTCTCTTCTCCAGAATAGGATTTTGATCATTATATTTAAGCTAACATAGTTAACATATGTTTCCAGATACAAAAGACAAAAGATCTATATTTTTCCAAGCTAAAAAAAACCACAAAAAAGAATATCTATTAACCCAACAATAACAAATAACATGATATCCAAGGAAACGCTAAGGAAAGTAAGAGTGATAATGGCCCATATGTTGTAAAGCACTATTATGGTCCTGGAAAAGAAAAGTAGGACAACACGTTCCTGTGCTGATTGTTGTTCTTTACAGTGTGACATACTGTATTCAATTGCATCACTGATTGAAATAGATTTTTCTAGGTTTTTGAACACAGAGACAAAGACAAAAAATATGCCATGTGTGCCCAATGACATTTCTCCTTAAGTTCCTTAAGTTAAGAAAAAATATTTTTTAAATGGACCCCACTTCCATATCAAAGTTATATTGGTAAATGACTGATAATTGATAAATTAGAATAAATAATTTCTAGGAATTTCAGATAGAGGGCTTATCATATTTGACCTGCTGAACATGGAATGGTAAATGGGATAGAAACTGAAGGATGTTTTACATGATGTACCAACACATAGATTCTTCTTGCTTCCAACCTGCTTCAAACCTTTTCCGTCTAACCTCACACTGACCCCCTGTCCACCAAATGAGTGGCTTATGTTACAAGATCATTTGCAGGACTGCCCAAAGCCTCCATTTAATTTATCAGTGTATGCTGCCAGACAAGTAAAACTGAGAGTTTATGCAGACGATAGAACCAAATATTGCTATCGTTCCACTGTCCACAAACAGACATTGACAAGGAAAGGGATTCAACAACATTTGATGGCCTATAAGAGTTCGATAAGAAATCGACAACAAATTCTCACATGTCCTGAAGGTAGAGGTGATGCCAGGCCCTACTAGCGATCCGAACAGCACGTAGAGAGATAGGACGTACTCGGTATCATGGACTAGGTTCTTCAGAAGGTACTGTGTGCTACTGCCATTCAGAGCATGTTGCCTGGGCCTGTCCCGGCCCATGAACTCTGAAAAAACACAGACATATACAAAAATGTTACTATTTGAAAATCTTGACAACCATAATTGGATCTGTATCTACAGTATCAGCCCGGATACAAATTCTTAATGTTAACCATTGCTCCTCATGCCTACAATTAAGTCAAGGCAAGTACTTAGTCGTAAAAGAAATAAAGTCAATTAAAAAAGTAGTCCATCCAAATAATTATTCACATTTGTTCAGCACCAAAATAATAATACTATCTTCAACCAGGAAGTTTAATTTGACTCGTGCTTCAGAACAGAAAGGTGGAAAACAAATAGGGATAAGGATAAGTTTCATCCCAAAACCCAAACATAGACTTCTTACACGAATCCCCTATCCATCTTAAAACGATTCAAACATCATCTTTCATCTGATTCTGAAAAATCCAAATTTCATTCTGCTTCATATATCTTATTTTCCCAATCCCTGTCAATCCTGTCTCAGCATCAGAGACTCAGCCCCTCATTAAAACCTCATGCGTAGCTCCCTCCCTTTTCTTAGTTCCTCTCAGGTCTTTTCTTTTATCTGTTGGGTACCCCTGCCACATGTCACATCACAGCTGTGTCAAAATGTTTAAAGGAGCCTGCCAAGGGTTGTCATTTCAAAGCCCCACTTGTTTGACTCTAACCCCCCATCCCCACCTCGTCAGAGATACACCGAACGTCATCGTATACCTCACTAGTGTGGAAAGAGTGACAGATACAGGGTCAGTGAACTATTGATATACACGACACACTGGGGGTAGTGTCAAATGGTTTAGGCATACTTCAAAAGTAGTATTTGTAAAAGCATGTGATTATGCTCTGACATAGATCAATGCATCCATCTGAGTATATGTAACACATGTGCATGCTGTGGTTGCTTGTGTGCGTGTGGGTGTTTGTCTTAAGCCACCTGGAGTGGGTCCCCATGCCAGTCTGTAGCCGGTGGCTCCAGGTACAGAGTTCCAAGCGACTACAGCACTGTTGGTGCTTACAGCTGACGCCTTCAAAGTCTGGACTGCACTGCTCTCCACTAAGAGAGAGAGAGAGAGAGAGAGAGAGAGAGAGAGAGAGAGAGAGAGAGAGAGAGAGAGAGAGAGAGAGAGAGAGAGAGAGAGAGAGAGAGAGAGAGAGAGAGAGAGAGAGAGAGAGAGAGAGAGAGTAAAACAACTGGTAACACATACAACACAAACAAAGCATTAAAAGCACACATACCTCTTTGCTTTTCTGCATAACTTAGTTCCCATGCCTCAGTTTTGTCTGCTACTTACAAGTCTTTGCTTTGTATGAGGTGACTGGTCCTTCGACATCCACAAAGATGGGGTTGATGGTGACTGTGTACTGAGAGCCTTGGCTGAGGCCCTGGATCATGTAAAAGTTATATGTCTCCCCAAGGTTCACATTCTCAATGTGGCCATCTGATAGGGCAGGAGGGAGGCCAATCATTGGTTATAATGCAAACAAAATACCACCTCACACAGTGGGTTCACAGTTCGCATACTACATTGTGATTTGACAGAATATTTGAACACTTAGTGTCCACAGCATCTCTAAGGCTTCAGGTGAAATGGATCCAAACTACAGTGCATACTTTACCTGAGTTAGACCAGGTGAGGCGATAGCCTGTGGCGCCCTTCACTGACGGCCATCTCGCCTGAACAGTGTCTGTAGTGGCATTCTGGACCAGGAACTGATGCACCGGAACTAGCTTCACTGCAAAATACACACACACACACACACACACACACACACACACACACACACACACACACACACACACACACACACACACACACACACACACACACACACACACACACACACACACACACACACACAGGGTTCTAACTTAATAACTAAGAACAAAGCTAATTCTAAACTTCTAGTTTTAAGACAGTGTACACTGCCCTCTAGTGCAATCACAGTCACACAAATTACGTCACTAAAAAATATTCAAGCTGAAAATGATCTATTATCTACTGACATAGTTTTTTTAATTGTATTCAACCACATGATGATTGTTTTGTTGTTTTTAAGACAATCTTTGACAATCTTTAAATAATTGTGATAATACTGGGTTTGCACCTACGTGTTTGGCCCTGTACAGACACAGGCTCACTAGGTCCCTGTGGATAGATTGGATAGATACTGATGGTGTATTTCCTATCCTCCTCCAAGCTGTCAATCACGTGGGAGAAGGCATTGCCAGGAAGCATCTGCTCATAGGCCAGTCCTGGTCTGTTGGCTATAGGTGAGAGAGCATGCAGTATTCAACAGAGGTGTCTGGATTTGTAACCGCAACTTATCTTAAGCTAAATAAGTTGAGAGGTAAGAGAGGGATTCAACCAGCTCTGTACTTCTTATGCTAATAGCCGATGTCGAAACAAATCTACTTTATAATTAATTTCTAGCAGTGAAATATTAAAGTCCTATTTGCTCATGACACCGTCTTTGATAAAATGTACTTCTCAAAAAAACATTAGTAATACACAATCCGTTCAGAACTGCATATTAGGACTCGTCACATCATAATAGTAAAAAGACATCATACATCTCGGAATAAAGATCTTGTATCCATTGAGCTTTCCTAGTGGTGGAGTCCAGGACAGTCGCAGAGAGAAAAGACCTTCTTCGATTACACGTAAGTTGGTAACCTGAGACAAAGGAGCTAAAGAAGAGAACAAAGAAGGAATGTTTCAGTAAACATAAAATAAATAAATATGATATTGAGGACATGATTGTGTCCAATGATGTCGTCCATATGTGTAATCAGAGCGTTTATGTGAGTTTGTTAGATGTGAATCCTTGTTTGTTTGTGTTATTGTGTAGTGCTTCTGTTACTTTCCGTCCCCTACTTGTCTGAGTATGGATGCTGACAGAGTCTCCAACAAGGTCAGGGTAGATGGCATAGACAGTGAAAAAATACTCTGTCTTAGGTGTCAGCTCCGTCACCACTGCTGTCCTCACATCTCCTTTCAGATCAATCTGACACAAGGAAAAAAGAAGGAGGGAACGATTTGACGTGGATACCGGGTTTGTGTGTGTGGGAGAGGGAGAGAGAGGGAGAGAGAGAGAGAGAGAGAGAGAGAGAGAGAGAGAGAGAGAGAGAGAAAGGGAGAGCAAGAAAGGAGGAAAGAGCGAGCAGAACAGTTAAGAGCGAGTGAGGAACTAAAAACTGTTAATGGAGAACCTCTCAGGGTGGGTTGGGTGAAATAAGGCTGGAAAAAATACATTTAAATTAAATACTTGCTCAGAATTCTTTTTTTTATTGTGTATAACATTTAATATTAATTTGCTTAATGTAGATAATTAATGTAGATAAAACATTTTTTTATGAATGCTTTCACTTTACTGTTTATCACCCACCACGTTCTTGAAACACAAAGTTTATTGTAGAAAGTTGTAACAAGAGAATGTGCTCACCTGTCTCTGAAGTGAAGGTATGAGCTGTCCCTTGGGGCTGAGGGGGTCGACCAGCAGACGGTAGCCTGTCACGTCCCCTGTGGCATGGCTCCAGGTCATCCGCAAGGAGCTGTAGGACACATCACTGACCTGGAGGTCTCTGGGGCCCACTACATTCTCCTCCACTGCCACGGCCCAGCGACAAACAAAAGGGAGCCACAAAAGAAGCAAATGCGAGTGGAAGTTAAGGACAAGAACTGCTCCTGGTGTGAACGAGTGGCATTTCAAACAAACATTTTCATTCTTTCCTTTGAATTTGATTAAATCACAACATCTTTTAAAATATCTTTATAAACTAAAATTGAGTTGTGTTCCCTTTTATGAGGACAAATGATGAATTCACAAAAATCTGATCTAAAACGCTGCATAGATGCATCTGGTTCAAACAAGAAATAGGCCCTTGCAGTCACAAAGGTTATTTCCCCAAACCAACTTTTCCTTCACACAATAGCAACATTTGAGGGTAATGCTAACATTTACCAATTAACAAATTAATAATTTAATAATTGGAATAAATATCTGCTGTTTGCAGGATATGGCCATTTTAAACATAAAAAAATATCTCTATTGTTTAGAAGGGAAATTCCCAAATCCAGACCCTTGCATTTCCTTCTAGCCCTTGGATCAGAGAGTATGATCCTGATGTAGGGGAAATACTGTGTGCATGCATAGCAGTCACTGTAATCATCCTTTCATTTGAAAAATGTGCACAAATAAAATATCACAATAGTTGGAAGAAATCTAAGAAGCTAAGAAAAATAGACTGAGCTTGAAGATATGTTCCCCCTTTTTTACTCTCACCCTTTCCTCTGTACTGCACTTCAGCTTGAGTAGCTATTTATTGAGACTTTTCAATAGTACATTTTCCTGATGTGTTAATCCGTTTTTGGTGTATATCCATATTCTTACCAGGCTGCGTGTTTTTGACCGGTCGTGGTGGCTCTGTGGCAGTGAAACACAGTCGACGGGACAGCTTTGGCAGTAGAGCAGTCAGCAGAGAGAAATCTGCACTTAGCAACAGGTGTTCCTCATGAGGCTCTGTCACAATCCTCCTCAGCTCCGATTCATCAGCTCCTCTCACGCCTGAGTACAAAAGAAAATTGATGAATGTTTACTTATTAATCTGCCTGCCTGTCTGTCTGTCTGTCTGTCTGTCTGTCTGTCTGTCTGTCTGTCTGTCTGTCTGCCTGCCTGCCTGCCTGCCTGCCTGCCTGCCTGCCTGCCTGCCTGCCTGCCGAATAACTTTTAGAAAGTAAAATAAGTAGTTATCATTTGGGGGGGGCGGGGGTGGGGGGGGGGGGGGGTTATTAATACACTATCTACTTCAGGTGCAGGTTCATGATGATAGATAATAGACTACGCTGGTTTTGAAAACTATCATATATCATATCATTCAGCGGTGTGTAAATAGTATGTCACAAGTACATACTGCAAGATGTAGGAAGTCTCCCTGAGATGTACTCCATGCATAAATCTATGTACCTAAAAGTTGATGGAAGTTTGGAAAATATTTTTCTATTGGCTGCATGAGTGTGAGACGATCTAATTCTTATACAGCTCCTGGCAGAGGAAAGAGTGCACATTCATACACAGTATGTGTGCTTCAAAGGTTCACACTCACCCACTGCATAGAGGGAAATTCCATTATTATCCACTGTTTTTGCTGGCCCATCTACTTGGTCATCTGAACGTCCATTCGTGATCAAAACAGCAATCTATAAAAGTGAAAAGTTAAGTGAGACCAAGTGTTTATTATACAGGATTTTTAGATAAAATACATTGGTAACATTTTAACTGAGATATTAACATATTAACAGTAAACACAACAGTAGGGTGCAATCAGACACTTCTACAGTGATAGATAGGGTGGAAGGCGTCAAGCACTTCTCCACCTTGTAGTCAGGCCAAACAAACGTAACTTTGTAATCACCCAAGTCATTTTTTTCTTCATAGAATGGCAGTGGTGATCAACCCAAGCAAGCATAGTGCTCCGTATTGTGGACTGTACTTGTGTACCTTAGGGGTGTTGTCCCTTGCAATGACAGGGCTGAAGGCGTACTCAGACAGGAACTGGAGGGCATCGCCGGTTCTACTGGCCCCACCCTCAAAGGGAAGGTTCCTCAAAGCAGCAAGGACCTCGTCTAACGTAGAGTAGTCTGTCAGAGCGATGCGCATCCTGGAGACAGCACAGTATTGTCACCGTCTGTGCAGATGTGAGCATGTACACGTGTTTCTGCTGATAATAATTACCTAGGGATATCTCCATAGACAGTGACTCCAAAGCGGATCCCAGTTTCTCCTATCACTTTGTCCTGGAAAGAGGAGATGATGGCACCGACAAATTCTTTGATCTTGGAGAAACTGGCTTGGCCCACACTCCAAGACTCATCCACCAAGAAGACAATATCGGCCTGATCCACCGTCCGGCAGGCTATTGGAAAGAATGGAAAGACGTCATAGTTGCTCGTGTAGTGCCAGAAAGATTATTGGTACTAAATTAGTATTGGGTATCTGGTCATGAAAGGCACACCTAAATACAGTACAATACAACTAAAGAAAAAGATTCATTACAATGTATGCTAGTCAATGTGGAGGTAATCAAGTTAATTATAAGAGAAACAATAACAATATGTATAATATATTATCTATTTATTTATTTTCACTAAAATGTGGAGAAGGATTGCAGATGCTGCTGTCCTATAAAGATAGGCTATTGCAGTAAATGATTAAAAAGATATTTATTTGGAAATCATTTTTACAGAAGATCAAGTTGTTGGTAGCAGTTTTATTAAATAAGGTGCATTCCAGACATTTGCATAAACCCTTCATAACAACTTCGCAACTTCGCAATTTGAAAAACAGATCTAGATCTTATCACAAACTCTCAAGATCTTTAAGTAGAATGTTGCTTGATCAGGATAAAATAGAATTCACTGGAACAATATTACTTTCATTTGAATGATATGGCCATTTATCTTAGTTAACCTTTATTTAATCAGACACTATCATTGAGAATATGTTCTCATGTTCAAGGATGGCCTGGTCCTGTGAGGGAGAAATTAACCATCTCCACATCTTTTTGCCAGTGCCTTGGACAGGACCCTGATGGGTGTATTAACCCTAACATGTCTTGTTTTTTATGGTGGCAGGAAACCAGAAAACCCAGCGGAAACCCATACAAACCCTACACAGAAAGGACATGGAACCGTCATGCTGTGAGGCAACAGTGGTAACCACTCCGCCACCGTGACGTCCTCCTGACTTAAACATTAAAGCTTTGATTAGAAGTTACCAATAATGTTAAAACATTTCCCAGGTTTGGACCTCTTATACTGTTCATGTGAATGGAATGTGAATGTTCACTATGATTAACCGGCAGCGGTCGGTTGAAACACAGCCTGGCATTATGCTTTATAATCTGTATCAACCACTAGATGGCAACAACATTCTATCAAAGAAAGGGCAGTTCTTGCCAAGTCACACTGCCAAAGTACCACAGGACTATGCATCTTTAATACACGCAAGGGAAGTATGGAGAGTATTCTATTCTGCACTGTCTGACTGTAAACGTTTAGTATTGTAATGAAGAGAGCTTAGAATTTGAAGGTAAACTTCATAATGTAAGGCCATCCCCAGTTTAAGATTTGGAATATTTAAAAACGTGAACAATACCTGATGGCATACATATGCACTTAAACAGACAATATTTTGCCAACTCGCATACAAAAACACTCTGCACAGACCCTCAAAATACTGTGTCATTTACTGTGCAATAAACACACAATGGTGATCATATTGAATGGAGCAGCAAATGAAAAATGGGTGTCTGATCATTCTAATGTTAGTGATCCCTCGATTTCTTCCCTCTATGATCCCGCTTTCCCTTGGCTGCTTTCCCAGAACTCAGCTAGGGGTGACATATGTCCCAAGCCCCAAGGAAAACTGCACTCAAACACATCCATACAACTCCTAACACAGATCTGTGAATAAAACATGGTCAGCACAGAGCCATGGAATCAAACATATTCCATGGATAACATGCCCTCCGCCTGAGCTTTACTTAGCTGACTACACCTCCATGTAATGGACTCATCCACTGAAGTGAGTAGTTTGTTTCATAGATCACAGGAAATTACACTGTGAGTCCAAAAATCCTATTTCTTTTGTCAAGCTTCACAATTTTCACATCAATAGCTAATCAACCAAGCATATGCAAAAGCAGGTTTTTCAAATGGCAAACTTTTTCCACTTGCCATGTTCAACCAAGGGGATTCAGAAAATGGCGAACATCAGGCGAAAACCAGTGGAAATATGAAGAGACAGGTCAGACAGGCCCATGCAGTGGTGGAATATAAGATACATGATCCAGACATTTCTGTGTCTGGGATAGCAGGGGTGACTTGTGGATGAACAGACAGATAGTCAGTCTTGACCGTCCTCGTACTTCATGTGGGAAGCCTGGACATGTTTAAAACACAGTGTTGGCAACACTAACTTTCCCTCTAGTGAATACTTGGCACAATAATAATTATTGGTAAAGGTAATAACTGGTCAGGGCTTTGGCGATGCCCATGTTTGAACGTTTGCAGACATTTTAACCTAGGCAAGGGTTGTTGGACACACATCCTAAAGTAAATTGCTACCTTCAATTAAGAAGTGCAATAGTTACCAGGACTATACATTCCAAACAGAATTAGACCAGGGAGGAGAAAATATTTTCTCTTTCCAAGGCTTTAATAGACAAGGACCAAAACAATCTATTTTGATGCAGATTATGTTGTAGCTTTTTCAATCCATCAGATGACTGATGACTTGTTAGATTCAAACAGACATTTTGATATCAAGCTTTTCAATAGCTAAATCACAAATTGAGATTGAGACTTGAAGGGCGGGTATTGTGAGGCTAAAAGAAAGATGACACATGCAGAAGGAATGAATTGGAAAGGATGACTGGGTTTGCCAATGTATGTCTAAAGTGAGTCTAAAGTTAAATAAATAATCATGTTTTGGTTGGTTGATACGATGTGTTTCACAAATTTACACCAGCAACATGTTACAACAGGTCATCAGTCTACTGTCATATTTTACGCAAAGATGAGTGATTTCTTTCCAGGTTACAAATCTTGTGGAATCCTTACCAGTTTGTTTGGCAATAACATAGCTACAAAATCTGGTATTTAGACAATGAGATAAAAAAGCACTATAACAACTGGAGGTTATACCTCTGAAAGATCTTAGCACATCCACCAGAATGATGTGTCTCCAACCTAACATAGACGCAAGTATTAGCATTCCTTATTTAGAACTTTAAACATCTAATAGTTTTGATTAGAAATAATTGAAAAGTATATACGCAACCAGAGTTCTGCTGTCTTTTTCAGTTTAAGCCCTAATGTTGTGCTTATAGGGTAGTACTATATTAATCAGTTGATGGAAATGGTTCTCCATTGCAAAGGGATCTGAAGGTATCATGCGAATGTGGGTGAGCAGAAGAAACATATCTAGAACAGAATTCAGGACCTTATTAATTTGGCAATAAATAAAAAAATGTATATGCTTTTGTAAGATACCATTTCAAAACAATGTCAAGTAGTCATCCGAAGGATAAAATTGGAGACAAAATATTTTCTTTGTTTATATTCTAATCAAACTGGCAAACTTCTCAAACCATACCTTAATACTTGATTTCCTTAATATCTGCAGATATTACATTGTCATCTTTCTTTAGCCTTGTTATGGAGGGTTCCCATTTTTGCCATTGTTATGAAATATGCTTTTTATCTTATATTAACATAACAGAAGTTTGCTAAGGTGGTCATTGGTTGCTGTTTTAAAAATTGCGTTTTATTTTACTTACAAAACATTAAACCAACCAAAAATTGATCTGTAACAGCTCATACATGCCCAAAAATATTTTTTTTTGAAATATCTTCCTCGAGTGTCCAATATAACTGTAAAACCTTTGCCTTCAGATAACCGTTTTTGCACTGTACATGAATATTGTGCAGAGCAAGGCATATAAATGTCATAAGAATGTAATTTTTAACATTTAATTTTGAAGTGTTGAAGTTGTATTTCCGGCGCAGTGGATCTCACGGCATTTTTGTATCAGATTCAAAATGGCTAGACTTATTATCTTGATAACGGAGTATGATATAAAGATGGAACTATAACAAAAGCAAGCGTACTAAAGAAATCCATTAAAAAAGGAAGAAATGGATAATTAAACGGTAGCATACTCTAACATTTATAGAAGCCCTTACACAGTTGTTAATTGGCTATAAAGTTAAAACAAATTAATCCAACCATAGCTACAACCCAATGCTCAAAGACAGAAAACACAGCAATTTCAGTATTCAAGTAATGCTTGCTTCTACCTCCAACCATCTAGGGGATCAACCATGGTTAAAGGGGGCATTTTTTTACTTGACAGGCTGAATTATTTAGTGCATGTCACACAACCAAATAAATTAGGAGCAAAATCAGGGTTCAGAGTTCACTGCTGGCACTGTTTAACACTTTACCACTTAGCATCTTACAGATTTCACAGCAACCATCAATTTGCACAATAGTGCTCTGAAAGGATAAAGTAAGTGAGATACACATCTCCCTAATTAGAATTTGATATCGTTGGTATATTTTAAGAGTAAGGACATCAGCCAAGGTCTGACACTAACTGATTGTCTTTTTCTCTGTAAGACTCCCTTGGTCAAAGACACAGATGGTGTTTAAGTGTAGGAGGTGTAGCTTACCCTCAGCTTGAGCAGAAGCTGTTCCGTGAGAGAGAGACAAGCACAGCAGAAATACCAACATGCAGGGTTGACCCATGCTGTCAAGACTTTCTCCAATTCTTCCAGGGCCACTTCACAAATCTGTCAAATATCCTCCTTCAACTCTACTTCTCTCTTATCTGAAATAAAACAGATATCAGCATCAGTTTGAAAGCTGTTGTACAGAATCATTTTTGCATTACTTTAACATAATGCAGTCATTTACCAGTTAAACAATAGAAGACGAACACTTTCATTTCCTTTGAAAGACAAACTGGAGACCCACAAACTGAATTAGAATAGCATCAACCACTTGCCAGTATGCTATTCGTGTGGAGAACAGGGGTAAAATGTCTTTACTCGCAACAAGTGTTTTGCTGTCAGATAATCATATGTTCTCACACATGAACGTATATAGAGTACGATTCTGTTGGGTATCTACCTCAAATACCTAATTGGTGGCCTACTTCTCAAGGTTTCCAGCCAAACTCACCAGCTGGAGTAATGCCTTGCCAATTTGATGCAGCCGTGCACAATATTCAAAGTCCATTCACAAAAGCAAGTACCCAAACATCCATATCAGTCTTCAACTAAAACCTGTTCACTGAACCTTTCTGAGGCATGCTGTCATATATTTTCTTTCCATAAGGTCTACCTGGATGTTTAAACCAGTTGACCCAACACTAAGCCTCAGACAAGACCAGTTATCTGGGGAAAAGGGCTAGCAAAGCTCCTTCTTGTAAGAGGCCAAACCTTGTGTGTCCTTTCTTAAACCAGTGGCTCCACTTGCTGACGGCTGTATGTGTGCCGACAGTGAACATTTACAGCCATCGTCATGCAAACAGGCCGTCACATAACTGTGGCTAATGTGCTGAAGATAAGGTACTAGATAATTATACAGCATAGCAAAAGTAATGATGGGGGGTGGGGGTGTAGAGAGAAAGAGAATTAAACATTCCAGCATTGTAGGGATGAGTTTTGCCTCAAGGCTGTGGCTTTTGACTGTGTGAACGCATGCAGCTTAATCTCATTTTACAGCTGCAGTACAGATGTAGATGACTAGCTAGGGTGCATCCTCACAAGTGAGAAGGTCGCTTGGAAAGGTCATTCAAGGAAAGGGATTGCACACATGTATAAAGGACGGCTACTATGCAAAATGACCCTGGCAAGGGTAGAACTTGTGAAAGGGCTCCCTCACTTTTGTAGTTGCAAAGATGAAAGAGCTTCTGTCTTAATTTGTGGTTTGATAGATTGGTCAGTGGCCAGATCAAATCACAGTGGCCTTAGGGTGATGAGTTTACAACTGTTTTACAACCCTGCAGATGGAGTATGTCATTCAAAAGCCATTCTCCAATTCGCATACCATTCACACTAAATCCTGTTGCAACATGTAGTGTTCAAAGCGTGCGTGCAATATATATTCCACTTGATTCCATTACTACTTAAGGCTAAACAGCAAGACTGATGAGGATTGCATCAACCACATCCTTAAGGAAAGCATTGTTCATTCAATTAAAACGTCAGGCCAATTATGCAAAGTTGTGCCACTGTAAACAAAGCGAGACAAACTTCATTTAAAAGGTATGATTGGAATTATCTTCCCGGTTTGCACTGGTAGCTATTGGGTCAATAGCCTTGAGGTGTAACCTAGCTGAGAGGTTTACAAACAGAGTTCTCATTGAGTCTAACTTTGTTCCACTATCTCACACTGCATACAAGTTACACTGCATGTTAGCTTTTTCAGGATATCTTTTTCTTACCACGGATTATCCCTATAAGTGATTAAGAGTAATGAATAGGCACCCTCAGAGCAGCACGTAATCACACATACACCTACTGTAATAAACTACAATGCACAGTTCTCATGCAGGATGGTGCAGACAGCTCACATTACAATGCAATACAGGAATGAGCATAGGAGTAGTGTAGTAGCCCACTCTCACTGCACAGATACTACAGGTGGCATTAGTTAGCACTTTAGTGCCATCAGACTATGTTAAAGCATGATAAACGTAATTCATTTTCAACATAAAAGCTTTGGCTGATGTCGATTTACAAGAACCCTCTAAAGAAAAAAAACACCAATTAAAACTAGAGCCTTTTTCTTATGCAGCGGGGAAATACATCATGCAACTACTAATATAAAGTGATAGTACAAGTACAATTACAGAACAACACAACAAGGCACCTATTTTAAAGCCTGCAATTCGTTGGCGTAACAATTTCCCCACATCACTTGTTCATGTGAAGCGCAAAATAGCTGTAACCATCTGCTTACAGTGAAGGTGAATTCTACTGTCATTTATTGCCCATGTGCCTCACTGGTAGACTCTGCATCCCAGCTGAATCCACTACAGAATCAAACACCTCCCTCTTTTTACTGGAAAGCCCCAAAACCATAACAACAAAAAAGAATACTATTGCAACTACTTTTCTCGAAGAGTGAAAAGAGTGAAAGTGAGGACTAAATATTCGTGAAGAGACTGCACATAATAGGATTGTTGTCCAGGTGTTTGAAAACTGAAGAACATCTAGAAATACATTTTGCAGAAATTAACCTTAGAATCAATGAACTGTTATAAGAAATAAGTTGCAGGATCATATGTCAATATATGTCAGTGTGCTTCTTTACGCTGTTAAAGAATGCCACTGCATACATTTTGAGGTATGAGTGAAAGGCTAAAAGCAACATCCTGTAGAGACCCATGTTCCAACCTGCAGGGGTATTAATTTGTGGTATGAGACTAATACACATACAGTATACAGTAGCAGCACAATAGACAAGTCATTCTAGACGTTACTTTACAATAGTCTTAAGTTCTGTTTCAGTCAAGTTAAACTAGGGAAGTCTGGGCTAGAAGGAATATAACAGTCTTAGAAACATTAACTGGGGTAGTTGCCTTTAGCTGTAATTAGGCTTTTACTATGATACTGTAGGCTGCTTCTCACTCACCTCTCTGGCAAGGTGATGCATTATCTTCCAAATCCAGGTGATTGCTTCCCAGTTGCAAGGATAAAGAACCTTTATCACTACAAAGTCTGATCCAAGTTCAGCAAAAGGATTACAGTAGTTGGTATTCCTTTAGAGGTGCATATATCAGGAGTGATCATAAGGAATGAATGAATGAATGAATGAATGGAGAAAAATTATTTCAAGACCGGGATTGTTCAAAACTTTCCAGCGAGTATGTGAAGGTGCTTAAGTCTTTGTAAGAGAGAGAGAGAGAGAGAGAGAGAGAGAGAGAGAGAGAGAGAGAGAGAGAGAGAGAGAGAGAGAGAGAGAGAGAGAGAGAGAGCGAGCGAGAGCGAGAGCGAGAGAGAGAGAGAGAAGCAAGAAGAAAGAAGTGGGGTGGGGGTGGATGGGGTTATGCTGTGTGACCATTTAAAGAATGCATTACTACTGTTATAACCAGACTCTGTCTGAATGTGTCTTTGTTAGCCTTTTTCTGAGGGATACACTGTAGGTATAGTATTTAGAGATGGGCACACAGGTTATGGATATCAGCTGTACTTTTCAGATCCAGTTAAATACACAAAAGGTTTACCACCTTCTTCATATTTTATTTTATGAATGGCTTACAGATTTATCATCTTCAATCTTATTGTATGTTCTACTGTGTTTGGTCACCAGCAAAGTGGCACAAAATAAAAGCAAAGTGTGCATTGGAGCTGGTTATGTAAGGATCGGCTTTTATATTTAGACTGGATATTGAATTGAAAGTAAGAAAAGCTAACATGATGCACCGATATTTTATCTAACAGTGGCTGGTGAGGCAGCAGGCTGGTTTACATGGTTTGGTTAACTCTCATCCATTTAATGAGGGTAACACCTCAATTTGTCAAATGTCTAAGTAATTTGTTTTCCTGTTACATACAGTGGGGCCAAAAAGTATTTAGTCAGCCACTGATTGTGCAAGTTCTCCTACTTCGAAAGATGAGAGAGGTCTGTAATTTTCATCATAGGTACACTTCAACTATGAGAGACAAAAATGAGAAAAAAAATCCAGGAAATCACATTGTAGGATTTTTAAAGAATTTATTTGTAAATGATGGTGGAAAATAAGTATTTGGTCACCCACAAACAAGCAAGATTTCTGGCTCTCACAGACCTGTAACTTCTTCTTTAAGAAGCTCTTCTGTCCTCCACTCGTTACCTGTATTAATGGAACCTGTTTGACCTCGTCATCTGTATAAAAGACACCTGTCCACAGCCTCAAACAGTCAGACTCCAAACTCAACAATGGCCAAGACCAAAGAGCTGTCGAAGGACACCAGGAAGAAAATTGTAGACCTGCACCAGGCTGGGAAGAGTGAATCTGCAATAGGCAAGCAGGTTGGTGTGAATAGATCAACTGTGGGAGCAATTGTAAGAAAATGGAAGACGTACAAGACCATTGATAATCTCCCTCGATCTGGGGCCCCACGCAAGATCTCATCCCGTGGGGTCAAAATGATCATGAGAACGGTGAGCAAAAATCCCAGAACTACACGGAGGTACCTGATGAATGACCTGCAGAGAGCTGGGACCAAAGTAACAAAGGCTACCATCAGTAACACACTACGCCGAGAGGGACTTAAATCCTGCAATGCCAGGCGTGTCCCCCTGCTTAAGCCAGTACATGTCCAGGCCCGTCTGAAGTTTGCCAGAGAGCATATGGATGATCCAGAAGAGGATTGGGAGAATATCATGTGGTCAGGTGTAACCAAAATAGAACTTTTTGGTAAAAACTCAACTCGTCGTGTTTGGAGGAAGAAGAATGCTGAGTTGCATCCCAAGAACACCATACCTACTGTGAAGCATGGGGGTGGAAACATCATGCTTTGGGGCTGTTTTACTGCAAAGGGGACAGGACGACTGATCCGTGTTAAGGGAAGAATGAACGGGGCCATGTATTGTGAGATTTTAAGCCAAAACCTCATTCCATCAGTGAGAGCATTGAAGATGGAACGTGGCTAGGTCTTCCAGCATTACAATGATCCCAAACACACCGCTCGGGCAACGAAGGAGTGGCTCCGTAAAAAGCATTTCAAGGTCCTGGAGTGGCCTTGCCAGTCTCCAGACCTCAACCCTATAGAAAATTTGTGGAGGGAGTTGAAAGTCCGTGTTGCCCAGCGACAGCCCCAAAACATGACAGCTCTAGAGGAGATCTGCATGGAGCAATGGGCCAAAATACCAGCTGCAGTGTGTGCAAACCTGGTGAAGACTTACAGGAAACGTTTGACCTCTGTCATTGCCAAAAAAGGTTATGTTACAAAGTATTGAGTTGAACTTTTGCTATTGACCAAATACTTATTTTCCACCATCATTTACAAATAAATTCTTTAAAAATCCTACAATGTGATTTCCTGGATTTTTTTTCTCATTTTTGTCTCTCATAGTTGAAGTGTACCTATGATGAAAATTACAGACCTCTCTCATCTTTCTAGGAGAACTTGCACAATCAGTGGCTGACTAAATACTTTTTGGCCCCACTGTACTTAACATCAACTCCGGTTACTACGTTGGTTTCACAGTACCTTAATTACAAACTTGTTAACTCGTAATACACACATTTATCTCAATTGTATTTGGCACCTAGTTAGCTCCTGTAGTTTTGTACTTTTCTATTAAGTTCCCCTTATTACTTTGCCTATCTGTTGCGATACATAAAATGATAGTATATAATTTTATCATAACAACTATCTTAGTACTAGGTTTCTATTCACTAAGCATTTACTTTATAAACTGCTATAAAATGAAGTGTTTCTTTATGATTACTTGGTTTAGGCAACTTTTGTAGCTTATTGTAGGCCTAACTGGACTGTTAATATTTGGTTCTTTATTAGCACGTACATTTTTATTACTGAGCATACTACTCAACCATTTGTTGTTCCATTCATAATACATTTAGTGAGCTTAAAAAAACAATTTAAAGTAAATTTAAGTCCTTTCTTACATAACGTGGTATAGCAAGGCCATTTTGATGATAGTCAGACTGCATGATTACAAAGAGAGAGAGCATGTAAGCGTGACTCGTGAGCATCTAGTTTCTGGTACGTATCTAGAAGGGAAATAGCTATGAAGAAGCCCAGCACTCATTTGTGGCACAAGGAGTTGATTTGTTGAAAGTGGATTGTCCCATGAGATAAATATAGCTTGTGACAGAATTTTAGACAATGAAGCAACATCCATCCCTCACACTAATGGCGATGGAGTCGGCTGTTCAGTGCTGGTAGAATATGTTCAGTTATTCTGGGGCTCCTGGACACTCATCTCGAGGGCTGGTCTGACAGTGGACAGTGGATGTGTGTACTAGCTTTATCCTGGTCCACTGTCTACTGTTTCTGGCGATAGACCAGTAGATTTGTGCTGCTGTGTTTGCCTTTGGGGGAGCAAACATATCTGTTGACCGCACATCTCATTTTAATACCCCTCTTGAGCTTTACCACAACATTTTTCTTCTTTAATGGGACACTCCCAGTTTGTAGAAGCTGTAGCTGTAACTCATGACCCCTAACCATACTAAATAACTGTTATAGTAAAATAAAAATGAACCCTGCTATTTGTCCTTTGAAGTGTGGCTACAATGGTAGCTATGGCTATGTCCATCTGGTCACAAGCCCTGGCATTTTATGGGGGCAACAGTCAGAGTCACAGGTAATCAAAGTTGACCAGGGCATGCATGGATAAAGGGTTTCAACTCTACAATGTTTGACTATTGGATATACAGGCTTTGGTTTCAAAGTTGTTCCGTATGAACGAAGAAGTTCAGTATGTATGTACATAAATTCTAAATCTATAACAAATTGTGGAGTGCTAAAATCTCATTGTGGTCTTCAAGCAACCAACCATTATCAGTCTATTTGCAATGGTTTAAGGCCCATCGTGTAAAATGTATGCTTTTTTCAAAACACAATTTTACCCAAAATCTAAGATTACCACATTAGTAGTCTCAAAGTATGAATGGATATCTTTCATGGCAGCTGGAATGCTTCGATTGGGCATGTCGGACATATGAATGTGCAATAAATCTACTTCTGCATATTTGCCTACTGTAAGATTGATTTGCCTGAATTTATGTCTACTGTAGATACAGATACAGGTGTTGCAAGCAATTAAGGACAACAATCCTCGAGACCTCTATCATTGTGCATATTTCAACCTTTTTGTCAATATTTTTGGAGAGTTGCAAACCTCTAAAGGGAATTTGCCATTTCCTTTTCTGTTGTAGTGTATGTTTCTAATATTTAAAATATGATTTAAAAAAGGATATTCTGGCATGTGTTCCCAACAGTTGGCATGGCTTTATATATATACAGTAAATGGTTGCAAACTTAGTTTGATAGCATTATATATAAGAGCCAGTCAATATAGAAAATGCCTGCTTTTGAAAAGTTTTTGACTCAAGAAGCCTGGAAGAACCCTAACTAAAGCGTACATGTAGGTGAAAACATAATTCATCCTCTTTCCGTTCTCTGGGGACAGTTCTAATCACTAAAGTACCACTGACAGGCAGTCAATCAGACAAATGAGGCGACTAAAACCATAAGAAAGACAGTTGGGGCCGACAGACAAGACAAGCATGTAGCCTAGTGGGGGGCCCGTAGAAAGACAGCCGCACAGCCAGGTGGAAAACCTACCGGTCACCTATGCTCTATTTCCATCACTTTAATTGAACTCTACCTTTAACTTCTCGTTTTGCTTCATTGTAGACCATAATGTCTTCACTGAACTAAAACATTGGACTTGCTTTGCGTGTCTGGTCCGCAGTGCAATGCCTCAGAGTAAGACTATGATGTGTTGGTGTAAAGTGGAGGTGCTTAAACCGATGTGTAAGTATAGGTAAGGCCTCCGGGGCACATGGCTTGCTGGTTGGACTGTCGTGTCTCAAACTGTTAAAGAATTATGACATGATTGCAACATCTGCTGCGCGAGAGGGAGAGCGACGGTGATGGATGGCCAGGTGTAAGTGTGTGAGTGTCAGGCTTGAAAAGGTTTGGGTTTTCTTGAAGACATAAACACATAAGGTATGCATACCAGTTCAAACATTCACATGAGTGTATCCACCAAAATCACACTTGCGTTTGAATATATGTCAAGGAAATATGCACAATTGTTGCCTTTCCGATTAAAAAAATGAACCGTTAAGGCAACACTAATGCCTCCTCTTTGATTTGTTCTTGGTTAATATTAAACCTGTGAGTACCGAGGCAGACTGTTTGGTTATTGAACAGTTCTCAATATGTGTACCTTTGTGATTTATAAAAATAATGTATGCTTGTATAAAGTTATTTGAACATGTGAGTGAACATCTGTAAATAGGAAATACCTTGTAAATAGCCTGTAAAATAACTTCAACAAGGCAAAATTATAACTGACTGCAAATCTAATTTGTAAGGCTTGTGCACCTTAAACATGATTTATGGATGTATTAAAAAGGCATACATCAGAGTAATGAAGTCTTTTTTTCTGTTCTGTTCAGTTACAAAGGCATCAGGGTTGCAGATGGATTATACAGCAAGCCCTTGAGAAACACAGGGATACGTTACTGGAAAACCTTGTGTAACTAGAATTTGCGTAAAAAAGTTCAAGACTTATGGGAAATAGGGAGCTATGTTCCAGAGCTGAGCAAAAGTCTGCATTTCTTTTTTTACCTTAAATCGCTAATATTTTTATTATTTTGATATACACTGCTCAAAAAAATTAAAGGAACACTTTTTAATCAGAGTATTGCATGAAGTCAATTAATCTTCTGGGCTACTGATCTGGTCAGTTAAGTAGCAGAGGGGGTTGTTAATCAGTTTCAGCTGCTTTGGTGTTAATGAAATTGACAACAGGTGCACTAGAGGGGCAACAATGAGATGACCCCCAAAACAGGAATGGTTTTCCAGGTAGAGGCCACTGAAATTGTTTCCCTCCTCATCTTTTCTGACTGTTTTTCACTAGTTTTGCATTTGGCTAGGGTCAGTGTCACTACTGGTAGCATGAGGCGATACCTGGACCCCACAGAGGCTGCACAGGCAGTCCAACTCCTCCAGGATGGCACATCAATACGTGCCATTGCCAGAAGGTTTGCTGTGTCTCCCAGCACAGTCTCAAGAGTATGGAGGAGATTCCAGGAGACCGGCAGTTACTGTAGGAGAGCTGGACAGGGCCGTAGAAGGTCCTTAACCCATCAGCAGGACCGGTATCTGCTCCTTTGTGCATGGAGGAACAGGATGAGCCCTACAAAATGACCGCCTGCAGGCCACTGGTGTGAATGTCTCTGACCAAACAATCAGAAACAGACTTCATGAGGGTGGCCTGAGGGCCGACGTCTTCTAGTGGGCCCTGTGCTCACTGCCCAGCACCGTGGAGCTCGATTGGCATTTGCCATAGAACACTAGATTTGGCAGGTCCGCCACTGGCACCCTGTGCTTTTCACAGATGAGGGCAGGTTCATTCTGAGCATGTGACAGACGTGAAAGAGTCTGGAGAAGCTGTGGAGAACGTTACGCTGCCTGTAACATCGTTCAGCATGACCGGTGTGAGGGTTCCGCGGACATCCGTCCGGTAGAGGGCGCTGAAGGGCTGTGGTGGTGATGAAGCACTCCTCTGACAGGTCACCGGATTGCAACAGGTGAGTTCAATCTGGTGATCAGTTGGGGGAGTGCTATATAAGGGTGTCTGTTTGTTTCAGTAGGGAGGCTGACACACGCCGGAAGGCTAAGCTGATGCAGAGTCACTTCGCAAGCGCCCCTGAGACCGAGGCACCAGCACCAGCACCAGCACCAGCACCAGCACCAGCACCAGCACCAGCACCAGCACCAGCACCAGCAGCGTGGGCGTACGGGTGTGGGTGTGGAACAATAAAAGGGGTTTCCCCGGTTGCACTCCTTGGTCTGCTGTCTCCTCTGTGCCCAGAACACCTCACATTCCACGTCCCCCACTAGCCGTGTGACCACAAACGGCCCTTGCCACTTGGCGAGTAATTTAGAGCTAGACGTCGGCAGCAATACAAGGACCTTCTCTCCCGGTGCAAACTGTCTGAGTCTAGTTCCCTGGTCATAACGGCGCTTCTGCTGTTCTTGGGCTTGCTGCAAATGTTCTCGTGACAGCCTATGCAGTGAGTGAAGCTTTGCACGCAAGTCCATAACGTACTGAATTTCGTTCTTACTGTCACTAGACCCGCCCTCCCAGCTTTCTTTAACCAGGTCTAGGACACCTCGGGGTTGTCGCCCGTATAGTAACTCAAAGGGGGAAAACCACGTGGAAGCCTGGGGTACTTCTCTCACACCGAACAGGGAATCTAGCCATTTATTCCAATTACGACTATCCTCGTGTATAAATTTACGGATCATGGTTTTCAGAGTTTTGTTGAAGCGCTCGCACAGCCCGTCGGTGGCGGGGTGATAGACGCTAGTCCGAATTGCCTGAATCCCCAACAACCCGTAAAGCTCCTTCAGTATACGTGACATGAAGTTTGTGCCCTGGTCAGTAAGAATCGTTTTCGGGATTCCTACTCGGGAGATGACCGTAAACAGTGCCTGCGCAACATTCTTTGCAGATATGCTGCGCAACGGCACCGCTTCAGGGTAGCGGGTTGCGTAATCAATAATGACCAGCACAAATCGATAACCCTGCGTACTACGGTCTAATGGCCCGATGATATCCATGCCTATCCGCTCGAATGGCACTTCAATCAGCGGAAGAGGGCACAATGGTGCTTTTGGAATGGCCGGGGCGTTCACAAGCTGACATTCTGGGCAGGACGCACACCACCGACGTACCTCAGCCCGTATCCCCGGCCAATAGAACCGGGCCATTATCCGATCTAGTGTCTTAGAAAATCCTAGGTGGCCTGCCATCGGGTTATAATGAGCCGCCTGAAATATCTCTTTCCGACGGCTTACGGGTACTACCAACTGTAGCAATTCCTCCTGCCTTTGAGTGTCACGACTCACTCGGTATAATCTATCCCTAACCAATGAAAAATATGGGTAAGCCGGCGCTGCCCCTGGCCGTACCAACGTGCCATCAATCTTTATCACTTGGCAAAGGGCGAAGCGTAGGGTGGCATCGCGAGACTGCTCGAGAGGAAAATCCTCCATGGGAGCGAACATGGGCGAAAGAGCCTCTGACGAGGAACCCCTCCCCCCCGGACTCGGCCAAATCGGGAGCCCCCGCATCAGCACAAAACACAGCGCACGTCTCACACTTCCCTGCCTGTCGTGAGCGCACCCCCACATGTCCCCCCACTGCTCTATCAAACCCTGACCAATCGGTGCCTATGATCAGGGGGTGCGAGAGGCGGGAGCTAACCGCGGCCTTCACTCTATGTTTTTTCCCCCCATAACGAATTTCAATTGCGACCACCAGATATTCGTGCACATCCCCATGTATACACCTAATACACACCCGTGCCGCTTCCAACAGTGCCGCGGGTCGAACCAGGCGCTCTTGGATCATGGACTGCATACATCCAGAATCCAGTAGAGCCTGGTGTGTTCCCCCTTGCAACCTTACCGGAATGCGGTACGTCGCCCCCGGCCCCTCGGGCCGCAGCCACCTCCGGGCGCGGTCCAGCAGCTGCTGTGCAAACGCGTAGGGTCTGGCACCAGCGTGGAAGGCCAGGGACCGAAATGCCCGCCGGTGCTCCTCGGGGGTCAGGCCCAGGCCCAGGCGGTCCCGGATCGCCCTCGCCACCGCTCCGTAGCGGGCCGCCTCCTCCGCTGGCAGACTGTGGGCGGCCAGCTGTGCCTCCCCCGTCAGCAGGGGAAGCAGGTGACAGGCCCAGTCCCCCTCCGGCCACCCGCACATCCGGGCCGTACGCTCGAACGTCGCGAGGAAGGCCTCTGGGTCGTCGGCCTCCCCTATCCGCTGAAGCTGGATGTGCGGGAGCTTCCTGCCTCCTCCCTCTCGAGCAGACGGATCAGCGCCTGCCGATGCTCCGCCTGGGCCTGCTGCAGCTGGTGTGTGGACTCCAGCTGCTCCGCCTGAATGTCCATCACCCGCGTGAGCAGCTGGGCCATTGGCGACTCCAGTGACATCCCTGCCGCCCCCTGTGCCCCCCGTTGGGTGCCAATGTGAGGTGTTCTGGGCACAGAGGAGACGGCAGACAGAGTGCAACCGGGGAAACCCCTTTTATTGTTCCACACCCACACCCGTACGCCCACGCTGCTGGTGCTGGTGCTGGTGCCTCGGTCTCAGGGGCGCTTGCGAAGTGACTCTGCATCAGCTTAGCCTTCCGGCGTGTGTCAGCCTCCCTACTGAAACAAACAGACACCCTTATATAGCACTCCCCCAACTGATCACCAGATTGAACTCACCTGTTGCAATCCGGTGACCTGTCAGAGGAGTGCTTCATCACCACCACAGCCCTTCAGCGCCCTCTACTGGACGGATGTCCGCGGAACCCTCACACCGGTTTGGTGGTGGGTCCGTGATGGTCTGGGGAGGCATATCCATGGAGGGACGCACAGACCTCTACAGGCTAGACAACGGCACCCTGACTGCCATTAGGTATCGGGATGAAATCCTTGGACCCATTGTCAGCCCCTACGCTGGTGCAGTGGGCCCTGGGTTCCTCCTGGTGCACGACAATGCCCGGCCTCATGTGGCGAAATTATGCAGGCAGTTCCTGGAGGATGAAGGAATTGATACCATTGACTGGCCCCCACGCTCGCCTGACCTAAATCCAATAGAACACCTCTGGGACATGTTTCGCTCCATCCGACGCCGCCAGGTTGCACCTCAGACTGTCTAGGAGCTCAGTGATGCCCTGTTCCAGATCTGGGAGGAGATACCCCAGGACACCATCCGTCGTCTCATTAGGAACATGCCCCGACATTGTCAGCCATGCATACAAGCACGTGGGGGCAAAACACAGTACTGAGTACCATTTTGAGTTGCTGCAATGGAATTTCAGCAAAATGGACTAGCCTGTCGCATCATTTTTTCACTTTGATTTTCGGGGTGTCTTTGAATTCAGCCCTCTGTAGGTTGATCATTTTCATTTCCATCAAACAATGTGGCATCCTTTTGTTCCTCACTCATTACCCAGTCCATATCAGTATAGATATCCAGCATGATTTTTTCCCTCCATTGAGATCTGATGTGGTTTCAAAGTGTTCCTTCAATTTTTTTGAGCAGTGTATGTTGTTTTTCCTTTACCATTTTCTGGCTCTCACATACCAATGTACCTCCTTATATCTTACTTAATAGTTTTTGTGCCAATAAATGAGAAAGTTAGAGAGAGCAGTAGCATATGCTGTATGTAACAATGCAAATTAGGGAGGGATAAACATAGAAAACTGGGATGTCGAAAGGAAATGCAGTTGGCTGCTTAGCTTACAACTGACGATAATGTAAACAATTTTAGCACAACACAATTCGCCTGTGCGCGAACAAGCAACCCCCCCCCCCTCCCCTTGCACAACCATGTAAAAGCGAAACAGATTTAAATTAATTCTCAATTTTACTGTATCATCTTTACTTGAATATGTTAAACATTATTGAGTAACATGTTTATTTAAGACATGCTGTGGCATAAACTACAGGTCATTTCATTAGATTTAGTTTGAGCCCATGACATCTCCAGAATGCTCAATGGTGACCTTCGACGTCTTAGCACCTCCCCCTCTAAGTCTCGGTTCCAGTTTTCTACACATTACACTGAATGCAAGTCTGGGGAAATTTGACAGTCAAAGTCTGTATAAAGGAGGTGGAGACTAGCCACTTGTTACTATATATAAAAAAAAAAAAATTAAGTGTTGAAATGGGCGGAGCTTCAAAAACAGAGGTGTAGAACGGTTTAGGTGCTCTCCCGTACCGGAAAAGAGTTGCACAAACCAGGAAGAGGATTTGTCTTAAAATGGGGAGGGTTTTGTCAAAGAGTGAGTGACGTTTATAAGTACCAATAAAACGCATCGCTTCTGATTTGGAAGGCCCTGGAGAAGAGAAGAATCATAAAGGAGAGTCTCCATACTTCCAGTTGAGCTTGAAAGAATGAGATTTGGAGGGATGGCCACGCAAGACTACCCTCTCTGTAACTGTTCTCTGTCCATCCAGATATAAAAATAGGCTGTATTATACTGTGGGATATCCCGATATTCCTGCCTACTTGGAAAAAGCAATCTTTGCAGGGAGGCTCACTTATTTTATTCTCTAGCTGCTAGCTTTTTATTGCCAGCCCACCAAGAAATGTAACTTTTGTTATTCTACTCCTGCGAGCACTCTTAACCCGGCCCGATCAGCAGGAAACTTATTTTTTGTTTGCTATCTTTTCCTACTCTACCTTTCCCTCTTACATTCCTATCTGGAAACTTACATTTGGTGTGGTATCTTTCCATACTCTATTCTTGCTGGATGGGATCCTTTCCTGTGGTTTCTTGGCATGCTGTTGTCTACTTAAACTCCCAGACTGGATTCTTCCATTTTAGCCACTGGCTACTTTGACACAGCTTTTATGGTTTTGCTTGACTTCTTGAAGCAGATCCCTTTTTCCTTGATCATACTGCCATGAATTAATGACATCCAACTTCCACCGAACACACCTTTATTTTGCCAGCCTTGTTGTTGTGCCTCAGCTGCTAATTTGCTTTAACTTAAAGTTTTTATGTCTGCCTCATCCACTGCTTATTCCCACGGCAATGTTAGCTCTACGCTGAATACCGTTTGCTTGGTGTTGGACCAGAGCACTAGGTACTGTCCTTGGTTTGTTGTTGCTACCTGATGGTTCTTTCAATTGTTGGCCAGCGTCTTCTAGTATTTTCCAACAACGAGCTTTCCTCAGCTGTCCAGTGCTTAGTGTTGGCCTGGTCTATTTCCTTCCAGCACTACCTCCTTGACAAAGTTAATTTGTGAAAATATGGTCAAGTCTTGAGGGCTTTTGTTTTACATAAAAAACCTTATGAGCTCTGCTATCCAACATTAGCCTGCAACCTCTTAAAGTTCTCTCTCTTTGACATAAAGCATCACTTAATTTTACCCGTGATTGATTTAAGGAACCAATTGGCTTGAAAATCATAATAATAATAATAATAATTCATTTTATTTATATAGCGCTTTTCTAAGACCCAAAGACGCTATACAGAAAAAGAGTAAGACATTAATGCTCACGGAGACGGAGCGCAACACACTAGAGTACAACAGTTAAGACAGAGATGGACAGAAAGGCAAACAACAAGGCAAGGACAACTACAAATGATAGATCATAGACTCTTACAAAGGCCTCCTGTGCACTATATAAAGAAGACACTGAATTGTCGATTATAAACACTTTTAAAAAGGTGAACGCTTTTAAGTTTATAATTAGCTACATGTGATTGCTGAGAGTCTCTGGAATGTGGTGATTCAGGGTCTGGGCTGCCTCATGCAGGGGTTTTCCGTCCGGAGGGGATGGGGGGAAGGACAGGTTTTACATTGGAGCCAGGCCGATGAGACATTTTACCAGAGCCCAGGGACCGTGTGTCAGGACTGAGGCTCGAGTCCACATGATCTAAAGGGGAAACATGTTTAGAAAGTATAACGCCGGCTTCAAAATGTCCGCCCAAAGAATTGCACCCTTCAAAGTTACGTGTTTGACAAACAGATGTCGTTCTTTGGTGGGAGCTTTGCAGCAAATAAAATAACTACAGACTACCATTGTATATCGCTTGACTTTAATAAGAAGAGCCAAACCGTAATGGAATGAAAAAAGATGGGCAGACAGCATGTGCAGTGATTGAGTCTCGTCCTCACCTTTTAAAGTATCAAGTGTGTGTCCCAAAATCGATCCATCCATTGGCTCACTCGACGGGTCCAAGCCCAGGGCCCCTGCTGAGCTAGGCACCGATAAGGCAGAGCAGGCGTGAGATTCATCTGAGCTACAAGACGGAGAGAAGTAGGGACACGGAAGGTGATGCAGAGTCACAGGGAAAATGGACAGTGTGGGTTCAAAATAATAGGTTTAGCAAGAAAGATGATGTTTTTGTGCCTGACCACTACCAGCTTATACGATCCATTCTTCAACTAAGTTGGCTATATTGATGAGAAACAATACCATAACATTTACAACATTCATTTAACAGTTCACATCCAGAAATTCCCGAAACTAATGATAAGATAAAATGTGTCATTCTTGCGTTTGATGTGAACCAGTCATTATGAATAAAAGTGTCCAAAATGAGAACTAACTATTCCCTAGGTTTACAGTATGCATTAGTGTACCTGCTATCCTTTAGGTTGCCATGTGGAGTACTGCCTTTGAGAGGCCTGGTCGAGGAAAGAGAAGGATCCTGGATGTGAGAAGTCAACGATGAGGAGGCAGTCTGAGCAGACCTGAAACAAACCCACAACACATTGTTACACACAAAAAAAACAACACACCCAGCGAGAGAGCCAGCAAGGGAGAACAGGATGATGATGTTAGACCAAGGAAAAGCTCCAGTAGGTCTTGCCCAATCTCGGATACTTGTCAACAGACACTTGACCAGTTTGACCTCGGTGGAAGAAAGTAAATCAAGAAACCATTGATTAAATTGCCACAGTAACTGATGTTTGTGATCAGATCAGTGTCCACTTCAATCAACGCGAGAGCAGAGCTAAGTGGCCCTTAGATTACCTTTTAAAAAGCTGACTGTAGGCTCCTGGGCTCTTCCCAACCAGAGCCTCTCTGATCAAATGCTCACGCCTATATATGGAGGCCAGCTCCTACATAGAAGGAACAGGAGGAGACCCAAAAAAGAGGGTCAGTAGAAAAAGAAATGTATCGAGCAAAAAAATAAATCTTAGTTGAAGACTTAAATACTTAAAAGACAAGCAATGAATTTCAACATAAAAGGCTGAAAAAACATGATAACATGGCTCAGACAGAGTATTGAGAACCAGCCTTATCTGTTCTACGTTCTGTTTAAGTAGTGTTACTCACAGCAGAGGTCTTTTGTGTAGTCAGCTGGGACTGGACCTTGTTCCGGTAGTTTCTACCCTGTGAATCTGATTGATCTACGGCTGGAGCTACGTGGGACTTGAAGGCTGATTCAGAGCGTCTGAAGCTGGTCACTGTAACTTTGCTCTCCTCAGTCGTTTCCTTGGCTACGTCTGACAAGGGAATTGAAGTGTTAAATGAGGTAAGGAGTAGGTCACACACATGCTAAATAAAGGTGAAAAGGCCCGGAAGCTACATAACCACCAACACACGCATTTGTACTACTCCTACTAAGACCACACACACACACACACACACACACACACACACACACACACACACAGACCCATAGCCGTGTCCTCTGCGGAGGTGGGTCGGTCCTCTTGTTCATCCAGCCCCAGGTACTCCTTAACCACCTGCCTTAGGGTCTGGTAGCCCTCGGCTGGGTCATCTACAAACACCAAGTCAACTCGTCAGCATCTTTATAGTTGTCCCCGTGTTGTGATAAAAGTCATCTAGAACTCTAACATCCTCATCAAATGTTAATTCATGTCCCAGAGAGGAATAATGATCCCTGTTTAATGAGACAGTTTATCTACATGCATCTCTAGTTTATTAGTGTTCCGTGGTTACATTCATTTATCAATAGTTTCAGCATTAATACATGGATATTCTGTATAGAATAATCTTCAAGTTAACATTTGGAGGCAAAGAGCCATTAATTACCAATTTACAGCTATTTCAATGTAATTTCACAGTTAACAGAAGTAACTGCCAAATGTAAATCCAAAATGTAAATATGATTCGATTTATCTGGAAGCTAAGCCATCAGGAGAGGTTTCGTGGCAGGAAGCAATAGGATGGACTGAACCTTTAAGGACATAAAGGGATTCATAACTCACTGGCAAGTGGAACGGCACAAAACCAACTGTTCGTGACACTGTCTAGAAATGACTTGACGCGTACGAACAATGGTGACATCAAATCAAACCCCCGCTCCATCTCCGGTGGCCACGCACCGCAGCAGATGACGTCATCAAAGAAGCCGGGGCGATCTCTGTTGGTCCTAGTGTAGAGCTCTATGCGGCCCACAGCGCTGTCGATCTGGGTTTGGGTGTAGAGGTTTCGGCTCCCCAGGCGCTTGGCATACTGCTCCATGTCGGTGGGGATCAGCAGGACGTAGCGGGGCTCAAAGTAGGTGTTCTTCAGACTCATCACTCCCTGAAAATCATTGTTAGCTCACCGAGAATGTTGGGTGCTTAAGTGTTTTTCAATGAAAGTTAAAGTTCGAGCAGAATTCTTGCAAAAGGTTGACATTTTTCGACATAAAATATTTTGTGAATAACTACAGAGGAGGCCACTAGTATTTTCTAGAAAATCAGGGACCACTGCAGGCTGACAGAGTCACACCTTCCACTCACCTCCAGCTCCATGTGCACACAGCAGGCCAGGCCCTCCCTGGCCACCTCCTCTATGGAAGAACGAGACAAGCCATACCTGTGGCCCCCGTAATGCATGGTCTCGACAAACTTACCCTAGCAAAAGAGAAGAAGAGGGGAAAGAGAGAAATAAGCAACAGGGTTAGAGATAAAAAGAGAAAGAGAGAAATCTATTTATAACCTAGATGGACACATGTTTGAAATCAGCACATAACCCCACTGTATTGCTGAGTGATAACAACCAGGTATTCCCCCACTCGTGAGATCAACTCTTGACCCTTCCGGTCAGCAGAAGCATCCTATTTCACAGACATAACCTTTTGACCCTTTGTCTCCCTGCACCTGGAACAGATTTGGCCAAGCAGTATAGTAAATCATGTTTTATGACCCTGCAGTCAAGTACCAGTATTATCCGATACTCAGTGGGGGGAGTGTTGCTCAAAGGAATATGGAACTTTGGTTAAACCTTCAGTTTTCTGCCTGGATGAGATTGTGTAATGGGATCGTATGATTTCACATGTGCATGAGCATGTGCATACGTTTCGTTTAGATCAACTTCAGGATTCCAAGGCTTCAAGAATTAAAAAAAACTTGCAGCTGTATAATTTTAACTGGATAACTTGCTTATAGGTGGGCGTAGCAGCCCATATAAAGAACTAGGTTGGTGAGTGTTAGACTTAAGGCTCATATAAAGTTTAAGGGAAACTGACATGGATTTAAGGCATCGTAAACTTCTCTCATACAGAAAAACAGCAACCCAACCATAAAGACAGAACTAGTCTTAAACCTACAATTTATCATTCCAAATCCTATTCCAACCATTGAATTTTGTCATAATTAAAAGTTCAGCAAAATCGAAATCTTTCAAATGTAGTTAGTAGCGGAGTACAACTAGGTAAGTTGCACAGGAGATGAGACAATAATTGATTCTGTCTGTACTGAACATACATGCACCAAAAAGCAGTCGTCAGTTCCCCCCAGTATTAAGATGGGTTTTCATGTAAACAGATTTGCCGTTTACAGGCCGTTGCTGTGAAACAGTCATTGGTAAGTTGCTGTAATCATCGTGTGTGGCTTGAAATTAAGGAAACAAAGCATCTTTGTAATGATAGAATATTTGGTAATAAGATAATGCGATCTTGTTTTTGTGGTTAATAATTTTTGTTTTAGAATATAACAACTATCCGTAGGACAAGCATTACGGTAAAATGTTTTACGGGACTGAGCCCAGGTAAATGTCCTGTTATTGCTGACTACATCATTTATATGAATGTGGAGGGAGAAAACAGGGAAATAGAGCGGTAGGTAAGAGAGAAATGGAATGGGGAGGGGTTGTGGAGGATGGTGGGGGGGGGGGTTTCAAACGAGAAATTGAAAGTTCACCCAAGCTTTTTCCTCTCTATTTTGTTGTAGACAGTTGTGATCCCAACATCAAAGCCTTTCCTCGGTAAATCACCCCCAGAGCGCTACTCGCCCCACTCTACATTCATCAAAGTGCCTTCGGAGACGGACAGCCCAACTGTAAAAATAATTACTATCTAACTTTAGTCCCCCCGAACCCCCAAGTACCGAAGGCCTACTATATGTGTAAATATCTGTAGGTAGAATAAATATTTATATTTGATGTCTGTGCTTTAAAAAGAAATCAATCACAACCAGACATACCATGTAAATCATGTTCTGAAACTCCTCATCAGTTACAAAATGGTAGTCCCGACCATCCTCTTCACCAAAGTAGGGCCCTCTGGTGGTGTGGCAGGCTCTGTTTGGAACATGGACATTGGAAATACAAAAAGCTATTTACATTTTTTACTTCCAAATAACTCCCCAAAATGATTCAACAAAAGGCCACACATATATTATAATAAGATATTATTTAATTTAAAGCTGCTACATGTTTTTGGTACCCTTACCCTAACCCTTTGTGACCTTTAAAATGTTCTGAGGGTCACCGCTTCAGGAATGTTGTATTCAGACTCATCACAAGATAAGATGACAGATCTCCTGGCACTCATTTGTAGTAGATCTTTCATTACCTGTTGAGGGTCATTGTAATGGTCCCTCATCTTTAGGCAGTAGTGCCTGTATGCTGATACTTATTGTTACTGGGGTCATTATATGTGTATCAAAGGCTGCTTATGTACTCCCAAGGGTGGGTGTGTTTCTGTCCTCAACAATCTCAAAGCTAATGCATCATGCTAAACATATGAATAATTTATTAATGCTCATTGGTGCTTTTTTTTTTATCTTAGGAGTTATATGCTGAAACCCCAGCAGTCTTGATCAAGACTTAAAGGGATAGTACAACTTTTTCGGAAATAGGTAGGTAGGTACATGTGGCCTAGCTTAGCACAATGACTGTAAGCCAGTAGCCCAAGCTTACATGATTCCGTCAAAAGTGAACAGACACGTGGTCAGACCTATTTCTGCGAGGCTGCCTATCCGACACAAGGTAAAATTATGGTTCCGCCTTGCAAAATATTATAAGGTCCGATGTATCCGTTTCAATGACAATGTCTCGCTTTTACATTTTCAGGCATGGCTCTGTTGAAGCGACAAAATACACCTTAGAAAAAGCTGTGTTATTTACATGTATCACCTTGCATTGCGTAGACAGCCTCGCGACCGTAGGTCTGACCGCGCATCTGTTCCCTTTTGACAAAGTGATTGACTGAGTGACAAATGTGTTTTCAGTGGAAGCAAGCCACAAACTCACCCATAAGCAAAGTAATTATTGAACTCAAAGCACAGTTTGTGTGCCAGCTCTCTCTTCCCACAGGCCTGAGGACCAGTCAGCACCAGCATAGGGTAGGGAGAGTCCAGACTGGGCAGGGTACTAGTGGGACATGGAGAAAAACAATATACTGCACATATTATCTTATCTTCATAGACATCCATTTTATGAAAAAAGGATTATAAACTGTAAATGAAACACAAATTTGATTGGATCATTTTCAATGAACCTGTCGTATAGGACTTGGGGTTGCATTAGCTGGTAAACCATGTGAGTCATGTGATCCCTGGCCGCCACCACCTCCAGAGGGGGGTCGTATTTGTTTCCCGAGTACACCTGGAAACACAGCAGGTGAAAGCCCCCCCTATGGTGAACTGAACCACACCCACACCTCACAAACTCACACACTAAGTACACACAAATCAAATTTGTCATTTGATTTTAGTAAATGACACAAAGCTAATCTCAAAGATTTACTTTATTTAAACAAAAACAGACAGCTGTTCTCATAGAATACCTTGAGGGTCACATTGAGTATACATTCCATATAACTACCTTCTCCTCTGCTGTAACCTTCTCTTGGTCAAGTCGAGTAAGATGCTGAAGGAGGAAAATCACTGCCTGTCTGTAGTCCGGCTTCTCCTAACATAGCCACAAGTTTAACAAGCTTAAATCAATAAGTCATATGAACCATATTGCACCTATGGAGAGAAGTGGCAATGGGCCATAATCCTTTCGTAATTTATAATATGATAAACATGACATCTGAAAACTACCTGAACAGGATTATTCTGGAGATTCAGCTCCCTCAATAGGAACAAATCGTGTAAGTGACTAGCATCCTTGATGTCACTAATCTGTAAATAACAAATCATATTTTTAGAAACTGGTTAAAACTGACCACATACCAATACAATCTAGATGTATCATTCCCACATAGAATCAAGTTCTGTTATCTGTTTTAACACAGATAAGGCTGGTGAAATAACTATGCTAACATCACAGAAAACAATGTTTCACTGTTTGCTTGAGTCACATCTTATGGGGACGGTCGTATTTTGCAAGAGGGACGTGATATTAAAAGGAAATGTATAGAGAAGGGAAAACGCACGCATTACCAGGTTGCTTTCTAGGTTGATGGAGTCTAGAATGTGCAGGGTCTGGAGACCAGAGGCACTGTGGATCTGGTTCAGAGACAGGTCAAGAACTTGGAGGGTACTTAGTGTCTCCAGCTTCTCGATCTTCTTTAATTTGTTCCCCCTCTGGACACAGAGAATGGAGTCAGAGGAGTTGGTATAGACTCTGGTGATGTAAATAAACATGGGTATCCTGTGAAGACAGCTATATACTGTATATCCACACAGCCAGCCCACAAACAGTCTTTTGGTAAACTAAATATATTGTCAATACTATTAGTTATGCTATCAATGGCCCCACTACCCAAAACACCATACCATGCTCTATTGCTTGCTGTAAACCAAACTAGCACAACATCAAAACCATATACAGTACTGTGCAAAAGTTTTAGGCAGGTGTGTAAAGTAAGAATGCTTTCAAAAATCGGAGTGTTAATAGTTTGTTTTTATCAATTAACTAAATGCAAAGTGAATGAACAAATGCTCTCTTTGCTTTCCAATTTTTTACAGCATTTTTTCACATCTGCCTAAAACTTTTGCACAGTACTGTATATACACCACTCACGTTCTATTTTTTACAGTTTATATGATCACCCTGCAATAACTAATTCTAAGTAGACAAATCTCTTAGCTGCCAAAGTATGTATTGCATTATCGGTAGTATCTAAGGAACGCAACGCCCAACAAATCCCATAAATAAATGCAAGGTTTGCCTTAAGCCTTGGTGGCTTAACTGCATTATTCTATCAGCCTAGTTTTACCTGATCCTGCCACAGTCCCTGCGAACAGCGCTTTTGCCGTTAAAACATTAATGTTGATGTAGCAAGTAACCCTCTGAATAAAGGCACATTCTAGCATGCACGCATTACAGCCAAATCAATTTAATGATGATTTTAACAAGTTTTAGAAATCAATTGCTTCATGCTTGGCTGTTCTTCTTGGTATTGTTGAGTGATGGGAGAAGACAATGGAACAATTGAAGGGAGGGAATATTGTGAGTTCCACACAGTCACTTTAGGTTTACTTATCTCAGTCAAATTGCTAAATCTATTCAGTAGTGTATTGAAAACAAAATAACCTCAATATCTTTCTACTATTTTAGGCAGACACTTAAGGTAAAAGTTTAAATTAATTAGTGAATATAAAGTTTTAAACCATCCCCAACAGTCTAGTATGTTCACACACAGGATGTCGATATAAAATGAAGAGACCTTTCACCATACCTATGTCTATCACCAGAGGGGCGCTGCAAAGCCCTTACTCTCCCTATGGAGAGCCAGCTGCTTCCACCTCCCTTCCCTGTGGAGTTCAATGGCAGGCCAACGTCTCTTAGATTGAGTTGACAGCAGAACAGCTGGCAAAGGGCTAGCACCGCTAACCTGTTAAAACCTCTTAACCCAAACCAGGTTCCCCTCTACACCCTCTCAACAAGCCTCCATCTCTCATCTCCCTCCAGAACAGTTTCAGGTCCCCATCTCCCATAGCCCTGCTCTTGCTAGACAGCTTGCCAGGTAGAAGGCTCCTGACAGTGGGTAAGTCGACCACAAAGCTCTGGGGTCTGTGTGAGATAAATCAGGACTTTTATGACAGGGGTATAATGTAAGGGTAGACAGCTCAGTGAAAACAATTATAAGGGGTTCTTGGGATGTTGAAGGGGTAGAGGTATGTAAATGGTTATCTTCATATGTTGTGTACATGCTTGGTTGTTAATAAATGTATATATGTTTTTGTCTGCTTGTGTAATTGTAGTGGGATTAAACAAAGTCAAGGTTCACTCCCAAATTGACAGCTGGCTCTGGAGAAGAGTGGGCTTGGGAGAACAGGGTCAAGCCTCTGGCTGATATGTTGACAATGAGGTATCCCTTTGATAAAGGACAACACACACACACACACACACACACACACACACACACACACACACAGGCAAACGCACCGCTGAGAGAAGGAGAGTGAAAGCCCGCTGGTGGACCATATGGTGGCTCTTGAGCAGGGATTTAGACTAGGCAAAAATGAAAGACTAATGCAAGCCAGCTTTGGGAAAGGGGTTACAGCGAGGCAATCAAGCTGTCATCAAGTATTTAAAAAAAAAAGGCATGAACCAATGCTTACTGTTTAGCAACAGACGTTTCGACAATTCCACAAATAAAACGGGGCTATAAAAATATGGACAACAATTTGTACGATGCAACAGCTGATTCCTCACCAACAGCTCATAAGATAGATAGATTGCCTATCTTCCTAATAAATAGCTAAACAAGCATGGATTGAGAACAAACCAGGCAGAGATCTTTGAGCGGGAGGTTGTCCAAGCCACTGATCCTGAAGATCTTGTTGTGTGCAAGGCTCAGATAGGTAAGGCTGGTACACTGCTTCAAACCACAGATCTCACTGAAATGGTTGTCTGGCACCAGATAAAGATACCAGTTAAGAGTTCATTATGACGAGAGTGGAGGGAAATTTGTGTGAGAGAGCAGAGGGGATAGTAAGTGAGTGAGTAAGTGTCAGGTCAAGTAATCTTATCTCTTTTTTCTCATAAGGATACAGTCCAGATTTAGTTCACTAAGAGACGAATAAGCTGACAATTCTTTCATCTTTGACATCTTGTTATGGGAAAAGTTGACCTCCTGCAAAAAGACAAGTTATTTTTAGTTTCATATTATATCATATACGTAGTTTCACACAAAAAGCAAAACAAAACAATAGACATTTTAAGGAGAGGGACTTGGTCTTGTGTGAACGGCTCACCCAAGAAAAAGGTGACAAATAGCGATTACACAAACAAGGAGATAATAAGCCTTTACAGGTCAACCCAAAAGCCAAAAAACACCTATCTTATCCTATCAGGCATGGGCCTAGTGCTCCTACCTTCAAGTTCTTGGGTGGTTGGAATTCAAAGTAGTCGGAGATTTCATTGTGGGAAGCATCAAGGACAATGAGATATGGCATGTGGCTTACACAGGACAAATCTTGCAAGCATCAGAAAAGTTGGACAAAAAATTCAGAGAAGATTTGTCTCGACAGAGATCATTCACAAGGCTTATTCTTTTAAGTTTGATTATGCTAAAATGAGGCCTGAAGAGGGCACAAGTATGCTTAGGAAAGCAGACTAAAATAATTGACAGATGATTTTAAACTGAATATATTAAATTAGGTATAAAATACACACCTTTTATCTTGTTGTATGGAAGCTCAAGCTTTTGTAGATGTATGTAATTACATAAAATGGATACATCATTCAGATTTCGACCCTAAAAAAAATAGGAGTCTTATGTAGGTTTAATTGTTAGCTACAACTGTAAAGTATTTGTTAAACTAATTAGTTTAATAAACTGCTAAAGTTCCTATTCGTTTTGAATATTCAATAAAGTATAAATGTGAAAGATTAATTGACACCAACATGCAACACTGGCACCTAAAGTGTCTTACAGGGACACATAAGAACTGGTAGACATGGTGTAGTCCGGTGGCAGAGTGTCCAAGGTTGGATAAACATTTTGATGCCATCTCCACAGTCAAAACACCAGGAGGATTAATCTAGAATATATTTTCACATTATCATTATTTCTGGGTAATGTAACACAGATTACTTTACGTTAACGTTACGTATTCAGTTTAGCTTGTTAGTAAGTAGCGTAACAACTAAATAGATAACAATACCAACCTCCATTCCTTTTCTTTCTTCGGATACCGAAAACTTCTCTGTAAATTGGTTTGCTGTGTTGTTAGAAGATGGTTGCTCATGGATGCCCTCCTGATTAAAGGACCCATGGGAATTGCAGGTGGTATGAAACGGAGACGAATCCCTTGTCTCAGCCATTATTTATTTAATTGCCTGAAGATGCAGTTAGCAACTAAAATAGTAAATGGTAGCTTCTACACCCTTCTAGCTTTGTTATAGGGCAAACGCAACGAAGCTAGCTAACATTAGCTAACTAACGATAGAAAGTCAGCTGGAACTTGAAGCTTCCTTTCTGTTGCTAAGCAACGAGGGGCATGTTTTCCACCATCTAGGGTCATGTGCTAAAATACGTTTTTGCAATATTATTATTTATTTTTTAGTAATTTATACAGGGTAACCGACTGAGACTAGGTCTATTTTCCAGCAGTACCCTGTTGAAGGCAGACAAATAAAATAAAACAACTAAATCATGAATAAAATAAAATGAATGCAAAAAAATAAAAAATAAAATAAATAATAATAATTATAAGCAGACCATAAAAAACTTACAATACAGTACAACATTTTCGACCTCCCATATGGTCCAATGGAATTGTATTTCTCCCCCTTCAGCTTCAGTTGTTTGCTTTACATTTTCATCAGAAACGAATCATTTAATTGATTGGGTACACAGTCTAAACGGACCCTTGATTGCTTATGATTTTATCAAGTTTACACTTTAGCAACATTCTTAACCATTGTTCTATACAATGACTGTGATATTGAAAGCTTTTATCGAAATTGACAATAGAATCAATGACAGAATTCACACTAGAATAGATAGGCTACCGCTATTAAATACTGTACTTAGTTAATACAAATCCAAACTATAGGCCTATTAAAATTATATACGTTTGGGTGCAAAACAAATTGAAACCAACAAAAACCAAGGTTAAATATCCAAAGTTAAAATTAACTTCGAGTAACAAAATATTGCTTGTTATATGATACAGTAGCACAATGCTCTAAAGTTCCAAGAAGGCTATGTAGATACATTGAGTTCTATTTGTAATGGGGGGTTTGGCTTCAAGTCTTTGATTGCACAAGACACACAGGTCAAATAACACGAACATAAAAGTTCCCAACTGGCTTAACATGTTTTGTGTATGTCTGCAAGTTTGTATTTATTTCATGCATGAAGGGTGGATATGGCATCCCTTGCTGCCAAAATGTATATAGTAATTTTAGAGGGGGAAACACCCACCAATCACTATTTTAAAACGAATTTCTACTTGAGGATTTTCAGGTGTGTCTGTCAGCTTTTATGTATTACAAGATGTTAAGCTCCCCATCCAGATGTACCCTTTGTGACCCTCTAGATGGTTCCCATTGACCCCAGGGTAAGTTACATTATGATGGAGGGTCCTATTGCCTCATATTGCTATGCTGGATGCCTATGAGGGGCCGGTAGGGACATTATTCAGAATGACCGTGTATATACATGTACTTTTACTCTCACATACACGACACCAAACTTATTCACACACACAGGTAAAATGCTTTTACATACACAACTGAAACACTCTCATACAACCAACTGAAAGATTATACGCTCACATAGACAAGTGAAAAGCTCTCATGAAGACTGTTGAAAAGCTTTCACCATACTAGTAAAGTGTTTCAGTTGTGTATGCAAAAGCATTTCACTTGTGTGTGGTTTTCAGTATGGTATGTGAATGAGTTTGGATTCATATGTGTATGTGAGAGTAAAAGTACATGTATATACACGGTCATTCTAAATAATGTCCCTAACGGCCCCTCACAGATGTCTTGCCCAGTTCTGTATTGACATGGCTCTCGTTCAGTGTCATTTTCTTTTGAAGTTATTCCCTGTTGAGTTAATGAACTCAAAATTTTTTGGGTTGCAGGAATAATTTGTAGCTTTTTTTAATAACCTTAAACACAAAAAATCCAATTATCAGAACTGCAGAGGAAAAAAAGTGCTTCTTTATTGAAAGTAAAACAAGCAAACCTTACATGGTAAATTAAACAGGTAATCTAAATAGGCAAATTGATACAGGTGCAGGTTATTGTTGAATTCCATTCCACCATAGACCCTGCTATGAAATGATCTAAGTACATCACATGTCCATATCAGTATATTTTCACACATCTCAAATACATATTTAGACACGTTAACCAATTCCAGTGGATCATATTAACCAATTTACAAAGAAATAATGAACAACTTTTTTTTGTTGCCGTCTTTGGGGAGTAACACACCTGGTTGTTGGCAATAGAGTGTGTTACGTCACTTAGACAGTCTAATCTGGCGGCAGTTATTGGAGCCCTTGTGACATGAGGGGGCTGTTGAAGTAGCTGTCAAATGGTGAGCAGCCGTTAGGAAAATTAGATATGGTCACACCTATGTTAGAGCTGTCTCAATAGAATCAGTATCCAGCAGTAGGGACAAAAAGTAATGCACATGAGAAAGGTGTGTAAGTATACTATCTATTACCATATGCAATGATTTCTTCAGGGATTAACTTCTTGAAAGTTGCCAGATACACAACTCCCCCCCCCCCCCCCCCCAAGTTACACAGTAGTAATCTTCTTGTCCTTGGTGGCCTGTTTGATGGCGGCTTGCTCACAGATGATTTCTTTGAGGCGTTGCAGACGCACGTTCTGTGTGCCCAGGTCCCCTACGCCCGTCTGGCTGCGCTGGAGCAGGGACAGCGCATTGATGTACTCCAGCTCTGTGTAGCGGACCCCCTGGTCCACCACGAGGTTCAGAAGCTCATCCGCTGTGTTATACAGCATCTCATAGTACTGCCTGGATGGAGAGAGGTCAAAAGAGAACAGCAGGTGAGGCGACTCAGATGATAAAAAAAAAGACCCGTGCTCTGGGAGTTTCAGTATTCAGCGCATCAATTGCAGAATATGCCGTAGGAGTGACATTTTCTTTGGTTGGGGATGGGGCAAGGGCGGCAGGACTGCAAACCAGATTACCCTAACCCTTCACCACAGCTCCCACCTCCCTTACGCACATCTAATGCAAAGAAACCTGACTAGCCATTCGGTCAATGCACAAGCACTTTTGAATGAACCCAACTCCCTTCTACACAAAGACTATTACCAAAATGTAGCGCTTTGTAGAGGATGGGGTGGTGATGAATGCTGGTAAAGGGAGACACATAGTACAGATACTTTCTGGGTATAATATTGGAAGCAATGAAAATAGCCATTTTTATCATATCTAGAACATATCAGTTAGTCTAGGCTCGCACGGACGCACACAGGATGATGCACTCTACAGAACCCCAGCACATCTGCAAGGTACGGCTGTCAGTTGCCGGCTAAGGGACTTAGTGAGCTATCATGCAGGTGGTTGTGTTAGCAGGGTATGCTCTGACAATAGGACAGGCTGTCTGCATGCTTCATAGGGTAGCTCAGTGTTTGTGTGGATAGTGGGTACATAAACTCTAAGGGCTAGCTTTCCAGACAAAGATTAAGCCAAGTCCTAGACTAAAAAACATTTCCACTGACATTGAGATTAGTCTAGGACTAGGCTTAATCTATGTCTGGGAAACTGGCCCTAAATATCTAAAACAAGCTGTTGGAGTGATTTAAAAAGAAGTTGACACAAGCAAATATATAAAATGCCCCAAAGATAACCTCTTCCTATGCATGATATAGGCCTTTATTCTTTAGGATCAAACATAAAATCCCAGTTGCTTCAGCAGCCAAGAAAATGGTCTTTCAAAAAACTATCAATAAAATGACTGTCTAGACTGCAAAAACAACTCCATTGACAATGTTTTATATCAGCTAATCAACATTTTAGTCTGTGAGAAGTAGCCGATATACATTATTTGACAAACCTGAACAATAAAACGTTTAAGGTGTGTATTCTGTGGAACTAGATATTGTCATAGTTTTGTGCATTACAATAACACTGCAAATACCAACCACATGTCATTTCTAAGCTTCTCTATTGATGTTCTGCGGTTGAAGAGCTTGTTTCAACAGAATCTTAATTCGTGGGCAGTCCAGCCTGTGCGTGCTGAATTGCTAATCATCTCCAATAAAATACAGCCAGTGCTCTGGCACAATGGCGTTAAATCACTTAAGGATTGCATAGACTACAGCACACATAAAACCTCCAGAAATTACCAAAGCAGGAGCAAACATTCTGCACTAGCAGTGTGCAAAGAGTGAAAAGCAAACAGTGAAATATGATATTTTTTTACCTTTACTGGTTATGCACAGCTAATGCTAAATGATCATTTGTGGCATAGAGGAATGTGTGGGCTTGGCTATGTAAAAAAAACACTTGTTGCTATATTTAGGATTCACAAATAATTTGACCTGTCAATGCAATAGCGCAATTAACAATCACAATAATCATGATAACAGGCTGAAGGTTTTGTCATATGGCATGAGATTATGCTATAAGGTCTAAGCAGCTTGACGCTCAATTTAGAAATGTAAACCTATCTACAGTACACTTGTTGTAGGGTAAGTGATTAAAAAATACGCAACAAACTATGTGTGCAGTTGATTTCATAGCAATTGGTTTATTTCCTTAAACTAAAACAATATTGATAAATTGTTTTGGTTATAGTTAAGTGGAAAGCTCATCTATACCAGATATAAAACTAGCTCACGTAACAGGCCAGCAGGATTTACCACTGCAGGGCATGAGAATCAAAGATTTAGCAGGTACAATATGCCTGAGGCTGTGGATCAGTTTTCTTGCAAATTAACATTTATGGCATTTCTTTTAATTATTTCAGAAGTTAGTTGCAAAGGCTTTCCATCTTGTAAGCTGGCCATAATATTATCAAGGCTTATGAAAAACGTTAGGTGGCCAAGGGGAAAAGATTTGAGTTGTATGTCTGTAAAGACAGGCAGGCTCCCAAGTGGCATCTGGTAGGCTGACAGTTTGACTGTGAGACAGCTGGAGAGGAGGTGTCTCCTGAGTTCAGGTCATCCATTTCCCTACATCTTTGATCCAGCCTGCCTCTACCTCAAGCAGTCTCAGTCTCAATCAGAAACAGATAAGATGGAAAGACACAGAGACCCCGCACATCCAGTATGTACAGTACAGTACAGTACAGTACAGTACAGTTCACACACACACACACACACACACACACACACACACACACACACACACACACACACACACAAACTTTACTGGTCAGGTCTCATCCTATGTGGATAGGATCTGGCACCTGCACTTCTTGAGCAGATGGTGTGTGTGTGGACGCTTTCCTGTAGGGGTCGCTTACCATGCCCAAGTAATTCTTGAATCAAGGTCAAGGAAATAAACACTTAAATTTGCCGTACACATAATTTTTGAACTCTTGAATCACATCTCAAACATGAGGTGCTTAACAACTAAAAGCAGTTTGACCAAGTGTGATTTTATCCAAAAGACATCAAACCATATCCAATCATTAACTCAGATACATTAACTTGCGAGTCTATGGGGTTATGGATGCCCTATGAATTTCAACAGCTCTAAAATAATGCAAGTCACCTTGATAGCACCTCAGCACTCATTAGGTCTGCTTTTAAAAATAATTAAAAGCAATAGTATCAAAGCCAATATCTGACAGCTGGCCATAAACAAAGCAACACATTTGAATTGCATACATTTGAATGAGCTGGGGTAAATGGAGTAGATTATCTAGTTTCAATTATATAATAACTTTTTATTTTATTTTACATGATTTTCGTATCAGAGAAAGGCTTTCCATGACAAGGTACCTTTACAACAAGGCAAATATTTCAGATTTTTGTAATTGCCTGCCAGACTTTGCATCGTCCCGCTTGTGACAGATTTCAGTCAGCGCTGACATAAACTATGGATAACATACCATAACATCTGACATTCAACCTTTGCCAATTGAAGTGGCATGTTTGTCAACGACAGAGCTAAAAGTCATAGAGAAGTGGCTCGGAGCCAATTCAGGGTACGGGATGGCCTTTGTCCAAACATTGCAACTAAAAGAATCATTTAAAAAATACTTCCTCCAAGAATTGTTTGTAGCTCTCCATCTTAATTATTTGCGGACAGGGTTTGCTGCATTTTGTGCCTCTATACAGACAATTGTAAAGTGATCACTAATGCAATTTACAGATATTTATGAGACTTCCTATGTCACATATTATGGAGTCTCCATTCTTTGGTCTATATTTAACTGCATTAAGTTACTTTGAGATGATCTGTATCCACGCATAGCCAAATCAGATTTAAGTCCCCATAACAACCGGTTCAGGACAGAGGAATATCAATAAACTATTAAAAACTGAAGGAATGGTAGTAGGAGGGCAACAAACCAGCACCACTACAATCTCAATGTTAACAACCCAATAATACATGTCATCACAAGACACTCAAAAGGATTAGGTTTACAGTGAGAACAGGAGGTTTTAACACATATGGCCACTCCCTTATCCACATCTACCCACCCTAAAACTATTATTGCTAGCTTTATAGTTACTGCTGCTATTAAAAGGGGCATCCCAGCAGCCGCAACCAACAGGGTTCTACACTGAATTCCAAACGGGATATCATATTTTAGCTGTTCCAGCCTCCTCCGACAAATATCATTACAGACCACATGCCCCTTCACTTAATGATGATCCAAAATATTTGGAATTTGACACTTTAGATCCAGTACGAGCAACACAGATCAACCCTGCACATCGGAGGTCCCACTCCAGTGTTGGCCAGGAATCGATTGTCCTTGTGTTCTGAAAAGTGCTGCCCTAAGATGACCAGAGAAGATGTTCCTAAGATAGATGGCACTGCCTGTTGTAGGGTCAAAGGATGCTTAGTGTGGGCCTCGGTCTATACTCCAAACTTGTTTGGCTGAGCCACGCCTCACCACATCAAGATCAGCTCTGGTTAGTAGAAGAAGGGGAGTACTGGTGGGACTACAAGAGGCTGAGTTGATAAAGGAAACTGTGATAACCTATGAGGGAGGCAAAGTCATTACCAGTCTCCTTTTTACCGCAAGTTGTATGGCTCCTCAAATCTAAGTTGTTCCTTCTTCTCCAGAAAAACCTTTAAGTGCACACCACAGGAAAGACACTACATTTACAGTCAGAATAGTTGTTTTGGGAAAAGGATTCTCTAGGCTTAGTCCATTTAAAAACTTCAATTACCTAAAAAAAATATATATATATAAAGTCTGATATGTCTTTCTTTTTGTGATACGACTACAGTGCTCTGAACTCTTCCTACAGGGCCCACAGGGACACAGTCAGGAAAGCAGACCATTCAATAACATTATGTGTACATCAAATCAAATCGGTTTACCTAATCTTTGGGTAACGTTTGTTTTGTGCGATACTCACACAATACCTAAGTTGGCCACTTGATGTCACTGTTTCCACATCCTTCCCTTCATTTCCAATTGGTTTTGTGAGTGTGTGCATGTGTTTCCTCAGAGACTGAAGGGCTAGTGATAAGACCTCTTCAGTTTTAAGACAAATCAATGGTTATTACTGTGTCCTTGCCTTGGTTGCTGACATACGCACTGAGGAACCCACATACATGCAAACAGGCACGTACATACTTTACACCAGGGGTACAAAACCTCTTTGGATATGAAGGCTTTTTCAAATGAAAGTCGAGATGTAATAGTCCCAGTTTAGAGCCAAAACAAAAGCAGAAAGGCCCAAAAACTACCATAGACAATGTCCCCTATATATAGGCCTACAATGCATAAATAACTTCAGAATAGGCTTCGGGTTAGGGTTATAAATAAAAAAGTAGAGTTAAGTTTATCTGTACCTCTTGCCCTTTATTTCGTAACTCTGCACACTTTGTATTATGCTCCCACAAATTCGATCCCCTTTCTTTTGAAACTAACAAACACTTAAGTTTATGCTTACGGCATGTCGAGTGAAACACGGTGCTTCCCTCACAGCCTCCAGCATGCTCTGTTGCTATTGTATCGGCACAGCAAGTTGAGACTTTAAGATACGGTAGAACTCAGAAACCACACACTCGCACGCACACCGCACTCCTAAGTGTTTTTTTATTACTTTCATTTTACATGTTTGTGTTGAGACATGCTCAAGGAACTAGGGGTGCTACAGTTATAAAAAGGTAGATACACAATTTTTCATTGTTTAGATCATATTTAACCTGTCTTGGTATGTAGTTTGAGAAAACCTTTTGATATCAGACAGTATACTGTCAGCCCCAAGTTAACCCAATTTACACTGATAATCTTTTAGATTTACATTATTACTCAGATGTAATACAGCGATGTGCTGTGTGTGGCCAAATAAACAATATAATTTCCCCCTTATTGTACTAACAAAGTATAGCATGCTATGAATAGGATTGACTTAAGTGTGCATATGGTAATACCATAATTCTGATTTAGCCAGCACAGTGTCAAGTGTGTGGGGGAGAAAAGGTGTGTGTGTGTGTGTGTGTGTTGCAGAGCTGGAGGCCGTCAATCAGGAACCCATGAATGTGTAAACAATGCACACTGCAATTCCAAATCAACACCTACACAACACCCACGCCTAGCAATCAGCGAAGCAGGAAAAGACAGAGGGAAGAGAGAGGCTGACATTTCCCCATAATGGGACTTGACAGGGTGAAGTAATAACAAACTAATCAAGGGTCCAGCACTCCCGTGGATGTGCCCATCCCTCCTCTCATTGACTTCTCCTTTCACCTGGTCTTTTGGCGACACACCTCATGTACACTTGCCTCCCTTGTTCTCTTTCTGCCCTCCATGTTGCATCGACCTCCCCAGGCACACTTAAAAACGCAAACACGTGCACAGACGGATTCCGTATTATTACCTAGCAAAGTCAAGGTCAGCCTCTCTAGACATGGTGATGTTGGTGAGGTTCTGCTGAAGGACAAAGATGTTACGACACATCTTCTTGATGCCCGACTCACTGATCCTCTTGAAGTACTGGGCCCCGTTGATCAGGATACAGGAGATCAGATGGCCCAGGCCTAGCGGGGGACAAATAAACAACGCTTTAATGATATTCCCAATGTCATCTTTTCGAGGAGTTTTCATTTGACTGACCTGTTAAAGTATAGGTTGTACAAAAATGTATTAATGAAATGACAAGGATACAACCACCAATCATTCATAAACTGACTGAAAACAGTAAACATAAACTCTAAACACACACACACACACACACACACACACACACACACACACACACAATTGGACTTTCATATTTCCCCTTGACCTTCAAAGATGTACTGGAACTTGTGTTGCTGTAGGGCGGCGCCCATCGCCTCTTCAATGGCCGAGATGTCCTTGTTAAGTTTGACTACCAGAGGGTCATAGTCCATGCTCTCCACGTTGGCCACGATAGCATAGTTCCCCTGCTTGGCCAGTGGGATCAGATAGTGGAAGCAGTGAACTCTGGATGGGAACACACAGAGAGAGTCAAGCCACCACGCCAGGGGATGGACCTAGGATAGTTTGATTATTGGTGCAGAACTGGAAGACCAGACAGACAAAGAGTATGTCTAACAATGCAACTGCTGCCCGCTGTCTTCGTTGGCTACAGAGAAGAATCAAACACATACCTTCAAACCATAAATTCAGGACAATATTGAAAATTGGGCAAAAACAAGCATGAAAAAAAAGCTAACCTCCTCCTGAGTCTCTGATCCATCCAATCCCTCTCCTAAGCCCCTCCCCTGAAATAATGTGGACACATGCCTGCACGACCCCTGACGCTAGGTCAAAATGCTCTTGATACAGCCACGTTTTTTAACAGGAGTGTGCCCGCTAGGTGATTGACAGGCAGGTAGCCACGCGTCCTTGCAACAACTGTCCAGATTGGTTAATGATTGCCGGGCCTCTAAAGATTTTTGAGAGGCTGAATACAGGGCCTAGGGCGCTCATAGAGAGCACATCTTCTCTCAGAGGATTTGATTTAGTGATATCTGACAAGGGATAGGTATACTCTGTGCGCATATGTGCGTATACCTGCATGTTTTTACGAGGTTCTGTACAGACTGTGGAAACAAACCTCCTGAAAAGGACACTCAATATAATCTAATCTAAATGTCAGAATCTTTCAAAAATGCTAGAAAATTAAACTTATGGACTGCACCTTTAAACAGCTATCAGGAGGAATGAGAGGAAGCATCACTACAACGATGCTCTCAATCTCCCTTCAGCCCTCCTCCTCCTCCTCCTCCTCCTCCTCCTCCTCCTCCTCCTCCTCCAACACTATTAACCCACTTCATCTCTCCTCCCCTCCCACTCCATTACTCCTATCCCTCCTTTCCACCAAACCCCATCTTATAGCTTCACTCCCCTCATATTGTCTGGGGAACTTCACTTGATGGGAAGAGTCAATGGTGTGTAGCGCATGAGAAAGAAAGCATCTCATGTTGGGGAGGGCTGTTCAACAATTTCCTCAGATCATAAACAATATTGCATAAACAGAATGATATCCTGGGGGTAAATTAATGGAGGGAGGAGGAGTAAGCGTGAGGGGGGGCTTGAAGGCTGTAAAATGTTTGTGTTCCAAAGTGAGGGCGAGTTTGGTGTGGAAAACGAGCTCTATTTGCCAACTGTTTTTGCTTTGGGAGTGTTGCCGCACAGCATACAGAATTTGACAGTTTCCTGGACAGGCACAGCTGTGCGGGAGAAAGGAAGGTCAACCAGGATCGTTGGCTGCAAACAATCAATCCCATGCTTTTGGCACAAATATTCCAATTATTCCGAGCCGTTGGAATGGCAAAGACAAGCAGCCCCCGAGCGGTGACCCTGGTGCTCCGTACCTGACCTCCAGGTGGAGGACCAGCAGGCAGCGGTCAGCAATGTCCTGGAAGCCTCTGGCTAGGTCTCGCAGGGTCTGGAGGATCTGTTCGCGGCTCCGCTCGCTCTCGCTGCTCATGTGGCTGTCTGCCGAGCCTGGGGACGCACCTAGAAACACACGTCGGAACACTTGTAAAGACGGGGGGGGGGGTAATTCTACAACTCATTGCTAGCTAATGCACTTCACGTACTGTTAGGATGAAGAGACAAAAGCTATGATTAGCTGCATTTACTTAGACTTGTTTCGCTCCATCGGAAACACACATTAGAATAAATCTAAATCTACGGACCAAAACAGTTCAGAATTGACATAGACAACAAAGATGCACGCAATATTTGTAGTACAAAGTACAAAGCATTGTCAATAACAAATAGATATGCAGGCATGAGGCAAAGCACTACGATTTAGTTGCATCATGAGCAAAAACAACGATGGGTTTTTATGGGGTCCAATCGCACAACTTCTAAGAACTGCAGCCACTGAGCGGAACCTAACCATGACCTTCAGAATGTCTATTCACTTTGTTTTACTCACTTATGCTGAGGCAGCAAGTGTGTGTTGGTGCACTGTAATTATAAATACCAAACACCTGTGTGTAGGAGAGAACTCTTGGGCTGCCCTGTGTAGATCGATGACCATCAATTAAAGGAGGGATTAAAAGTAGAGGAATGGGCCTCATAGTCACTCCTAGTATGTTAGGACTATTTGGGTCAACGAGGCAGAGGGGGGTTTGTTGAACAAAGACTGACCGTGGAGTGGGAGACGTAGTGTAAGTGTGAAATGGATGGGCCGCAGTCAGGGCAGACTCTCCACGCCCTTGAGAAGGTCACACACACTCACAGCTCGAGACTGTCCGGCGGCTGAGCAGATTGCTTGTTGTCAAACCGACATTTTACATTTTGCTAGCCCCTGTCTCTCTGAACTGATAAAAAAGTAACAATTTATTTTTCTAGACATACTGAAAATGGGCTGGAGGCTGGAACTTCGGATAACAAACTCAAATGCATATTAATAAATCAAACTTCTAGCAAATTTTTTAACATCTTCTTTTCCTCCTTAGTATCTCAAATCAAAAAGTTCCAGTTGTATATGTAAATCCTAAAAATACTAACACTGAAACAAAGGAAAGGCAAGCTACAAAACAGAGAGCTTGAGGCTGATTACCAAACTAAAGTGCGTAGCGAGAAAACTTTCAAGATAAATCATTTGACAGAGAACAAACATTTTCTGATGGGATCTGAGATTGCAACGCTACCACTTCCTAATAAAACAACGCACACATTCCCCCCTTTAACAACAAACTACACAAATCCTGCTTAGGCCTCTCAACTTGTAAATAAGACCAAAGCAGTATCAGCACATTTTAATTTCTTCGGCAGCACAGCCCATGAAATGTCGCTGACATCTTGGATGTGTGTGTCTTTATGACCAGAGCCCCCCCAATAGCAAACATTAGCTTTAAATGGACTTCCGATTAGCCGGGAGCCCATTGGTTTATTCCAACAGGCCAATCAAACAGAGCAAACACAAGTCCCGTTTAACAAAAGTCCCAGCTGGGTAATACCTGTGTGTGTGGGCGGTGTGATATGGGGAGATGAAGAGTTGAGATGGCTCTCTATGAAATTGGCTTTCTCTGCGTCTACAAATGTAAAGTCTCTCTCTAATTAACTGTCTGCTTGAGCAAACTGCTGTGTGTGTGTGTGTGTGTGTGTGTGTGTGTGTGTGTGTGTGTGTGTGTGTGTGTGTGTCATGCAGTGTGTGGGGGCGAAGAAGAGATGAAAGGTGCTGTGAGTGGGAGTGAGGGTTGGCTACGGGTGGTCACCCATGCTCAGGACACAGCACAGGGTGCTGCTAGCCCCTGAAGACGGTGCATATTAATTCACTGTCCACGAGCAATGCCCACATAATGACTGTAGCAGGGGGTCTCATAACACTGTCCAATCAACAGGTTGTGACACCAATACATAGGAGGGAAATGGCATGCATCTCTATTTGCTTCAAGTAGAATAAAGACACGGCATTTACTCATGGCTTCTGGTTTCCAGTCGTCCTCCCACCTCTTTTACTCAGCTTAAACACAGTCCACACACAGTGACTAGCTTGTTAAAAAATAAGCAAAACAACTTCATATCAAATAACCAACAGCATCTGGCCGATTTGAACGGGAGCTAGGGTATTTTCCCGATAACTTTGACCTAAAGTAAAAAATAAAACAAAGAGTGATACTACTAAAACACAATGCCAATCACATCAGCGAAGCTAATTGAAACCGATCCACTAAGCTGTTGATTAACTCAGGAGAGGGGTATGTGTGTGTGTGGGTGTGCTGAAGGGATGGTATCTTTCTGGCCTGGTTTTCCCCGTGTGTATCACACTTGTTGGCTTTGGCTGTGAAGGGAGAAAAGGAACTAGCAGTGGCACACCCACCGCTGGGCTGCTCAGCGGGGGGACAGACACATGCACACACACAACACGCCTCCCAGCCTGTCCTGCTTTGATGGTGTGAGCGAGGCGTCGCTACACGGGGGGCCCTATTAGAAAGAGGGACAAACTGCCGGACAACTTTCCCTCCCTTTTGTCTTGCCACGCTCTCTCCCTTTTTTGCTCTCTTTCAAAGTTCTTTGCGCACTTGGTGGTGTTGTTATTTGTTTATGCATGTGTGTGTTCTGTGTCGGTTTAGTGTGTGTTTGCACGAGTGTCTGTTAAGCTTATCCAATTATTTTCCAATCCCATCTAAGGGAAGCGTCTGTTGCTTGCCATCTGCAGGAGATGAGGGTGGCAGACATTAGGGGAGACAGGGAGAAGATCAGTTACACACGTGTACACAAACACAAACACACACACACACACACACACACACACACACACACACACAGACGAAAAAGACTCTCATGGCTCTGCTTGTCAATGGGCTCAGACAGAGCACAATAACAGACGGAGGAAAAAGGCAGATGACAGAGTGAGGGAGTAATAAAAGATGAGTGGCCAAGAGGGTGAGGGATTAGGAAGTGATCAGGGAGAGATAGAGGATCAAATAAATACAGACAAAAATATAGAAACATCTCAAGATCGAGTGTGTCAACAGATGTGCTGGTGTCTTTGTGCCAGTGTGTAAGTGAGCCTGCTGAAGCCATCATTAACTCCACTCCCCTTATGGACTGTGTCAGGGCCCGGGGTTTTCCTACACATCGTGCCCAGGCCAGAGGGGGACGGAAGAGACAAATGATCAACAGGTTCAATTGGTGTTTACAGAGAGAAATGTTTTACAAAATGGTCAACAAACTATTGTGTTTTGGCAACGAAGAGAAAAAAGAATATAGTCTAAGATACGGAATGCCTTAGAGAAGAAAGGAAACAGGCAGAGCGAAAGAGAAGGACAGCAAGAATCCTTAAGGGATGGAGGAATGGAGTCATGAAAGATGCATGAGTGAGTCTGGAGGAGAGCATTCATTATTCTGCCTCCTCCTGTGATACGGGAAGGACATCTGCACTCGGGTAAAGAGGAAGCTGAACTCTGACCTTACAGACAGCAACACAGAGACACACTTCTCAGTCCTTTCAGCGCTCTATGCAGCGCCAGCGTACACAACATTTGAGAACTGACAAAGAAATGGCTGCATTACAGTAGCTTAGACCTGGGCCGCAAATTCCTAAAAATGTGATGTACTTACCTACCACCCGTTAAAGAAGAGTTCGCCAAAAAGGGATTGGAAGGATTGGAGGAAAGGTTTACACAAGAGAAAGTGAGAAAACAAAAGACCAGATCACACCAGATTTTGAGAAAAACCTCCCTCAGGTGACATGAACTTCCTCTACAATGCGGCGTCCAATTGAAGCCTATTTGAGGTGTAAAACATCGGGGGAGACTGTGGGACATAAAGAGCTGGTAAATTATAGGAAGAAATGTTAGGAGTTTTAGGTAATCAAATACTGGAGACTGCTGTGTTGTTTCTGTTTATATACCTGAGGGTAAAACTATTACTATGCTAATGTACATGGTGCTGAAGGGAAAAGACCTCAACATTCAGGGTTAAAAAAAAGAAAAAATAGAAACGGCCCTTATCTCCTATATTTGATCTAACCAGTACATTTGAATGAATCCCAATCTGAAAGCAGAAGCGCACTCCAAAAGGGAAGATAGTCCCTGGGCAGAATTGATAATACAGGCATATCATGCTTTTATTGAAAACCCTGGAGCATAGAAAACAACAGCGGGAGTTGTTTGGACCTGAACCTGGTAAGATACAGAATATACAAAGAAGGTTGTCTGGAGGCAATAGATACACAGCTGACAATTTGACTTCAGCCACGGTCTGACCTGACGGATAGGCACCACACACCCACTCCCACAAAGAGGGGCCGAATGTTCGCGCACACACACTGACACATTTGTGCACTAAGACAAAAATGCAAAAAACGGAGACTGTAGAGAATCCAGTCTCAGTATACAGAAGAGGATTGTATGTTTTCAGAGGTTAACCTAAAACAGATTGAATGCTATTTTGTCTTTAATCTAACCCTCAGAAATATCTGAAAAGTAATCATAAATAAACTGAGATACCTCAAGTAGTCACTTTATTAGGCGGTTTATAGTACCATCCTTGAAAGCAATTGAAACTTTAAGTCTTCCAGCGTAAGCCTCTTTGCATCGCTGTAAAACTTGGTGGGCCAGTCCGTGTAATAAATGCATTTGTCCTGGCAAATGCACTCAGTCAGACTGAACAGAGAGCACATGGGAACAGCCCTCCTCATGTTTCTCCACTGCTGTTCTAAGTCAGGGCTTTGTCGTGGTGCTGTGCTGACAGGTTTCCGTACCTGTCTGCCCTCATGACAGGTTTCTTTTAAGGTCTATTCTGTTTGGCTGTACTCCCCCTTCTGTTTACTCGGACCAGACTCCCTAACCCCTGCCTCTTAGAAAGCTTCCCCATAGGTACCCAGTAATACGTCCATCTCTGCAGAGGCCTTCTGAAGCTCTGCTCCAGGCCCACCTCTCAGACCGAGGCTCTTCTCTGCTGCTTACGGAGTTCAAAAATGAGGAGTCCTGGTGGATCCTCCTCTATTTCACAATGCTGGAGCCCTCTGTGCTCCTAGGAAATGTTTAAAGCTTTAAAAGCGGTTCTACAACCGTGCCTACATAAATGTCTCTACACACTTTGATCAGCAACGCAAACAGAAAGTTCTTTCAACCTCAAGGCTTTGTCTTGGTCTGACACGGACTCTGATTTACTGGAGTCTTTTATATACAGTGCTATGGTGTGTGCCTTTTGTAAATCCATCACGGGTATTTGCCAAAATGCATCAACCAAAACAGAAAACCAAAGCAATCAGGAATGGATGTACTAGAGCTTTATTTGTACTCCCATAGTATAGGTCTGTGGACGTATTTAAGTACAATTTCAATATATTCAGTAAGTGCTTTTGTTTTGTCTTAATGGGTTATTGTGTATAGATTGATGAACAACACCTTTTCAATGCATTTGAAAACAAAGAGATCTTTGTATTGGAGTCTTTCAGCTCATCGACATTCAACCCAACAACTAAATCACTCGAGGACAGCCAAGAATACACCCAGAAAACATCCCTAACATTTTGAAAATGCAAGCTACAAACAAGCTGTCCTCAGCAGAAAATGAGCATGTAAGCACTGGCCTGCAGGCATACTCCTGTGTGTCTGTGTATGTGTGTGTGTGTGTGTGTGTGTGTGTGTTCTCAGGTAAATATTGTCACAAAGGATTAGGTGTCCAGAGCGTTGACTACATAGGCGATAAGACCCTGGCTCCTGCCACCTTCACGCCCATTATCATCATCAGTCTACACACACACACCGCTAAGGTTTGTTGAATTGAATTAAGATTACATTTAGATTCAGCACTTTCAAGCTGGTGGAAGAGCTAGCGTCTGTATTTGTCATGCTAATCATCTCCTTGGCCAATTCCAGACCAACACTTGTGTTTGTTTAAGCATACGGCAGGCCAAAGACAAAGGAAGGTGATCACAGAAAATGTCTGCCTCCTTGCTAAGTGGAGTTTTCTTCCTACATGAACTTCTTAAAGGACATCTTTGTTCTAAAAATGGCGTTACCCTTCATTGCTTGTACAGCATGAACATAATATTTCAACTAAAATGTATTTTCTTGAAGGCTGGATGAAACCGATTGTCTGGGGAACTCTTATCTCACGTAGAGTCAGGGGACAGAAGCAAAACATTCAAAGCCTCTGAAGAACCTTTAAGTCATCAACCACTACATAGGTAACCCTTTCACAACACTTGGAGAAAAAGATGTCCACATCAGCCAAACAAGAGGACGGGATAGATAGAGAGAAAAAAGGAAAGAAACAGAGGGAAGGAAAATGACTTGTTCATACCTGACTGCTTCTGCAATATAAAATCCAATTTGGCTAGATGGACGGAGGGAGGAGGGGGGGCTGAAGGCAAGATAAGTCTGTATTTTTTCTGCCTATACCCCCATCCTGCATGGCGCTGCACGAAGCCCATCATCAGAAGGGCAAACACTAAATAATGAACAATATGGAGGCTGTCCCGTCACGATAAAACCTCCCATCGCGGCACCATTAGTGGCACTAGGCTGAATTAATGATAATTATGCCACGTTCGTCGCCCACACTTTTATTGAATTCTTATCTAGGGAAGACAAAGAAAGAGGGAGGGCGAGAGTGATAGAGAGCTGAAGTCGGCTGTTTCTAAACGGCTCCAAATCCTAATTTACTGATTTACAAAAGGGCTGGGACTCATCGGAAAAGCCGGTAAGACTAAGAATGAATGAAATATGGAAAAACTCAATCCCACTCTTGTTGAAGTCTTGGGAAGAAACAAAAAGCACTGAATTATTCCATTGAGTGTTAGGATGTACTATGAACACAATAAAACAGCATCCAAACAACAATGACTACTATGTTAAAGGACAGAGGGTGAGAGAATGACTTCTTTTTCATAGCTTATAGCCTACTACTTAGTGGTAAAAACAACAGAATTCTGAATGCCCGGAACCCACTCAATATAATGAGATAATGCACAGGTGATTAGCTATTACATATTCTATTCTATACGCCTCATTCTGAAAGCGCTCAACTTACAGCACATTGTGCTGTTGGCACATCTTTGACAGAGCTATGTTAAGACGTACCACCGCTGCCAAAACACAAAAGCAGACAGGGCCCTCTTTGTGTCTAAATATGAAATCCATAACAAGTGCTGAACGTAATTCCTAAAGCCTATGGCACTCACTGTGTTTTAGTTTTTTACCACTGTAGCCCTCGTAGTGAATTAATGCTCAATGACAGCTCGTTCCTTAAAGAATGGAAAATGATGTATCTATAAATCTTGATTATTTCAGATTATAGTTGAATTTACTAGTTAACGTCATACTTTAATGATTGGGGAGAGTTATTCTCTGAGCTGAGACATATATTTTAGACTATTTAATGATACTAAGAGCATGTATTTGACAGTGCTCAAAGCCTTATTGGTAAATTAAACATGTTATTTGTGGCGTACTAATGGAAAAGCAACTGAACAACTGAAAAATGATGATCAGTGATTCCAGAGAGAAATGTCATAACAACCGCCAACATGTTACACAAGCCCACGCACTAAACAGCATTGTGTGGATCAGTAATTAAGAATGCCAAAGTAGTAGATTATAGTTTGTAAATTAGAGTTTGTGATAAGAGTAGAGTTTATAAAAGGCCTTTTAGACCTAGAACAATGGTACACCCACCTATCCACACACCCACCCACCCAGACACACACACACACACACACACACATCTTTCTCTACTGCTCTCTAGGCTAATGAGAGTGTGGGCAAAGTGCTATTTGACAACTCCGGAAGCAAAGTGTCAGGAGGCACTCCTACCTAGCAGTAATGAGTTTGTAATAATGCTAGCAAACAAGACTTTAATGATGAAAGAGAGAGAGGGAGGGAGAGAGAGAGAGAGAGAGAGAGAGAGAGAGAGAGAGAGAGAGAGAGAGAGAGAGAGAGAGAGAGAGAGAGAGAGAGAGAGAGAGAGAGAGAAAGAAAATAACAATTCGAGTAGCTATGAAGTAGAAGAAAAGCTCATGAGTCTCAGTGAGAGCATGTGTGTGTCGAGAGAGAAGCTCAATGTCCTCACAACCAGACAGCTCACCGGCGCTGAGCGGCAGGCTGGAGAAGAAACTCTTAAGCCTGGTGGCCAGCCACTCCATGCTCTCCTGAAGGTTGGCCAGGGCTTTCAGGTCACTGACATCACGCAAGATCTCGTTCTGGGGGATCAGCTTGTCGCCTAGGTTACCGGTCAGCACCTCGGACTCTTTGGCAAAGGCCGCCCTGGATGGTGGGAGGGGAAGATAAGAGAGAGAAATAAATGGTTAAACATTTAAACATAACATAAGTGAACTAACTAAACGTATTAGGCAAACTTATATTGAATGCTTCTGGTACTTTTTTTCAGCCCTGCGGGAGAACCTCTGTTGGGTTTGTAGGAAACACAAGGGGCTAAAATAACAAGTCCAGGGAACTAGCTGGCAGAGTATGGCTGCTGGGCAGCGGCCAGCCGTTCCAACACGCATCCACGACAGCTTGTCTGGTAAGGCCTTGCGTCCCTCTCAATCTCTCTCTCTCTCTTCATCTCTCTGACTTTACTCAGTCAAACCCTCCTCAGATCCAACATTTGCTCAGAAACTAGAGGACGGAGGCTAGAAGGCAGAGAGATATGAGACGAAGGAGATGAAACGGCAAGAGTGAATTTAGAGTCCATGCAGCTCGTCAGAACACTGGAGCTGCATGCTACACAGGTGGAGCGAAGGAGACAAAGAGGAAGGGAAGGGCAAGGCAACAGAGACGGAGACAGCTTAATGGTTGTCAAGTTTGGCTCTCTGAATTCCCTTAGAAAGGTTTCGTTTACCTTTTCACAAATTTGCACAAATGCACTCGCATTAGGCTATGAAACTAGCCGCAAAACACAAGGTAGGATTTAACACAATCTTTGCAATCCATAAACCCCTAAATCAAAAAGTGGAGCTTAAAGGCATCACAGGTGTAAGTATTGAATAGAAGGAGAGATTAAAAAGATTACACTAAACGTTATCAAGTGACAGACAGTGACTGTGAAAAACAAACAAAAAAAAACTTTGTTGTGATGGCAGCACAACTGCCTGTGGGCCCCAGTCATTCCATGGAATTGAAACAAACACACACACACACACACACACACACACACACACACACACACAGACACCAGAGTTGACTCAACAGGCTATTTTGACTCAACTCGACTCTGCAATGGTACTGACTCGACTCGACTCGGAAATTTCTTCAAAAGACTCGACTTGAGTCTGTGCGATAAATGACTCGAGTCAACTCTGAAATCCTCCATTTTCCACAAATAACAACAAGAACCTTGTGCCAGTTCTGGGCTAGTGCTAAAGCCGGTTGGCAGTTGGCTCAACTTGCAAATCTTCTAAGAGCCGTTTGATTTTCCACTGGCTAGAGAGCCACATCAGTACGTTATGGTGTTCGTCTGTATATGTCTCCACTTTCTCAGCAGCGGTAGCGTTAATTTCAATAAAAACAACAATGGTGAACTAGTCTCTTTACAAGTCTGTTGCACCTGGCTTTGCGAGCCCACGTTAGCATTCGAACACGACTGGTCCAACGTGTTTTCTGCTGCTCGTCATGACTGCTATGTACGGCAATTACGTTCGACAAGAAAGGTAATTACCCACGTTTTGATTCTTATAAACACTGAACATAATATATTCATGGTTATAGCCTTTGTTGTAAGCTAATGTTAGCTCACTAGGTCGATATAGAGCTAGTAGTATCGACTAATTTTATAAGACTGGAACATGGAAAGCTAATAATTCTAGTGACTCGAAGCGATTCAGGTTAGACAGCTGATTCGACTCCACCAACAACAGTGACTCGGCTTGAACGTGAAAGACTTGACTGGACTCGAGTCTCCGTTCCAAATGACTCGACTCGAGTCCCAATTTTTGGTGACTCGTTACAACTCTGACACACACACACACACACACACACACACACACACACACACACACACACACACACACACACACACACACACACACTCACCCGCAAGCACACACACACCAAGTAGATTTTTGCCATCATGGTGGGTTGAAAAAAGAAATGCAAACGTACATAAAAGTGAAGATATGAAAAAACGGAAAGAAAGAAAGCGGACCCCTCAGTCATAACCCTTTCTCTCTCCACAGCTACTCATAGCGAATTGTTACATAGCGAATTGTTATTTTTTCTCTCTCTCTTTCTCTCTCTCTCTCTCTCTCTCTCTCTCTCTCTCTCACTCTCTCACTCTCTCACTCTCACTCTCACTCTCACTCTCACTCTCACTCTCACTCTCACTCTCACTCTCACTCTCACTCTCACTCTCACTCTCACTCTAACTCTAACTCTCTCACACACACACACACACACACACACACACACAGGAACTAGGAGCTTATTAACGCTGCTTTATCAAATTGGGTTGCCAGACGCACAGAGCCTAATCCCCCTTTCACAGTGATGGAAATGTCCCTGGCACTCATATCAGACTTACTCGCTGTGCATGTGTGGTGAATGGGTGCGTGTATCTGTACATGTGTGTTTGAGTAGAATAGATTGGCTTCCTTTGGCCACATAATCAATTCTTTATTTACTTTACAATTCCACTCACATGAATACCCTTCCCTGAAGACTTTGCACCTTCAAAGGCAATTTTGATAACAATGACCCACCCCCTCCTCCTTTGTTCATTTTCCCCTCTTCCATTAGACAGTTTAAAAGAGCAATCACTACTTTCCTGTGTCCGATTTAACAAGAACGGTTCCATATTGGGGGGGTGTGAATAAAGGAGACAGCATGGTGTGAGCAGTGTGGGGGGGTTTGGGTGAGGCTGTGCAGTGTTTCAGTTCTCCACCATGAAGACGTGTGTATGGGTGAGGCTGTGCAGTGTTTCAGTTCTCCGCCATGAAGACGTGTGTATGGGTGAGGCTGTGCAGTGTTTCAGTTCTCCGCCATGAAGACGTGTGTATGGGTGAGGCTGTGCAGTGTTTCAGTGCTCCGCCATGAAGAGGTGTGTATGGGTGAGGCTGTGCAGTGTTTCAGTTCTCCGCCATGAAGACGTGTGTATGGGTGAGGCTGCGCAGTGTTTCAGTGCTCCACCATGAAGACGTGTGTATGGGTGAGGCTGTGCAGTGTTTCAGTGCTCCACCATGAAGACGTGTGTATGGGTGAGGCTGTGCAGTGTTTCAGTGCTCCACCATGAAGACGTGTGTATGGGTGGGGGCCGCTGTACCGTGTGAAGTCCTCCTCGTCCTCTCTCTTCTGCCGTTGCTGTCTGGGCTGAGCCATGTTGGCCCAGTTGGGCAGGGACTGGAGCAGACGGCTGATGTCCTCGTCCTTTGACCAGGAGGCGCTGATGGTCAGCTTCTCCTCGCACTGGACTATCCCTCTGGAGAAAATGACACCGTTTAAAAGACCACGTCTGTACCGCTCATCCCAGGAGTCACTTTAAAAATACTTCAAGTATTCTTTTGTAATATTGAGGGGTATCTTACAACAACATTATTGATCCATTGCCCAGAATTAAAATCCATGACATGAATGCCAATGCAATGTTTCTTAAGATGCTCATAAGCTTTATAAACACATGCGTGTGTGTGTGTGTGTGTGTGTGTGTGTGTGTGTGTGTGTGTGTGTGTGTGTGTGGTCTCCAAATAACAGAGAAAGACATCAGCGAGCTCCCTTTTTCCTCTCATGATAAACGTGCTGATCTGGGAGCAGTGTGAATGCCCTCCCCTCCAGACCTCTGTGTCTACCTGTAGGCCGTGTTGCAGATCTCCTTGTACTCTTTGAGCTTGTCACACACCATCTCCAGGAACTGGTTGGAGTAGGCCCTCAGGTCCTGCATCAGACTCATCAGGTCCTGGATGGACTTCTCCACCACCACTGTGCTCTGGAAACACAGAGACCAAGGACAACGTTTTGGATGTGATGTATGTCGATTTCTATTGTACCCTTTGGCTTTTTCATACCACAGTAGGTATATAAACATGTTTTCTGGACAGCAACCCTGATGCATTTCGTTGCCCTATCAGCAGTAACACTATCAAAGATGCCTCTCCACCTAAAGATGGTGGACCGAAGGGTCCTCATTGAAGATGTGTTGATGCTTAACCATTCACAACACCATTATATTACTGACCTGTCAACGTGGCCTGGTTCTAGATTGACTAATTTTTTACTTCTCTTATCTTTGACAGCTAGTTTCCGCTTTTGTTCTATGAATTGTTTACACATGGGTAGGACTCAAACCTCACTGCTTCCCACATTCATCCACGCAGGCACTCATTTCTCTCCACGAGGCCAGAGCCAATCACAGGAGTATCAGCCAGGGGCCTCAGCCAGGGGTCCTCAGGCGGGGCCACCACTGGTGCTGAGGTGCCGGAGACTGTCAGGTCAGATTGTGGCGAGGCTCAGCAAGGCGTTGGCATGGAGCAAATCTAATAAGTAGACTATATTCTTCTGTCTGTCTCACAGCTCCCGCTGGGCTCATGATCGCTGTTGTTGAGCATGTCACAGGCTTAACACCGCGCTCACTGGGCTTGTTTTAGAGTGTTTATGTGTGTGTGTGTGTGTGTGTGTGTGTGTGTGTGTGTGTGTGTGTGTGTGCCTGCGACAGAGAGAGAGTAAGATACAGTATGTGTGTGTGTGTGTGTGTGTGCGTGCGCACGCGTTCTGCTGCCTGACAGTGCGTCACAGTACGCGCCAGCGCCAGGAGCCACCATGGGGCTCAGACAGCAGTCATTACAGATTAGCCATCGCAGCGTGACTAATAGCTAGGACAGAGGCAGCGGAGGCTTACACAAGTCTGCACTCCTCAAACTTTAAACGCGCACACAGACACACACACACACACACACACACACACACACACACACACCTTTGAGCCATTCAAGGGCTGCTAAACAAGATTACAACTCTGCCTTTCGGCCCTTAGCACTTACCAATCACTTCTACAATTCAAATTCTCTGTTATTATCCCTGTCCTGGTCCGCCTGTCACTCAACACCAGCACTACGTGAACGGCACAGGGAACGCGGCTAGCGCTAGCAACAGCAGCCTCAGCCGCCCACACCGCCAACACAGCCAGGGTGAGACAAAGTCGCGGGGAGTGTCCACCAAGAAAAAGGAGGGCCAGCTAGAATGCAGCGCATTGACTAGAACGCGTCCGGTCCTCAGAGACGTCCAGACAGCAGTGGGCGGGGCGCCTTGACCCAGAGGATGGACTACGGGGGGAGGATGATGGATAGGCCAGCCTCATGGAGAGCGCTAGGAGTGGGGGGAATATTTGGGGCAGCTCCCTGTCAAGGGACGCCCTCCCAGCCCCCCTCTCCTCTCAGGCACAGTTGGCTGCCAGTGCAGCACAGAAAAAAAGTTTCACACCTTCCACTGAGAGAGCAATAGCAGCTGGTACAAACTGCAGCAGGCCAGTGTTATGGCTTGTGTACAGGCTTCTCTTTAGTCTTTTGGACAGTAGCGTCCACTCGCCCTCTCTCGCTCTCCTACCTCTGTCCCTGCGCTGAGAACGTGGAGCTCAATATCAGTCGTCCACAGCGGTGGGGGAGGAAAAACAATGGATCCCAGATCCATTTCTCCTGAGTCAACAAATGCTCTGGCGCTCAGCACGCCTTTTCTAATTCTGCTCATTGAGCACCGCCATTTGTCTTAGGAGCGGAAATCATTAAAAAGTAATCAACGTTACAGAGAGATAGGGGGAGAGAGAGAGAGAGAGAGAAAGAGAGAGAGAGAGAGAGGGGATTGGGGGGGGGGGGGGGCTTTCTCTCTGAGGAGCTTCATAGTCCAGCAGTCCATTTAAGTCCTCCTTTACTTCACCACACGACCCTCGTTTTGTCTCCCGGTTGGCTGTCACTTTTCTTCCACTGTTTTACACTGAGGCAGAACATTCCTTACAACTGGGTCGAGGAATTCACGATGGGGTATCCTGCTACTTGGTGACCCGACTCTGACACCTTTGGAAACCAAGGTGGACACCATGACTGCTGCCTAATTGGACATTGGACAGTGATTACGTTGTCTTTGCTGCAACTCATTTCCTGAAGTGACTGACAAAGACTGGCCACAAAATACTTCCCGTCCCAGTCTTGTCTTATCCAGAGTCTAATTTCAAGGACTTGACGTCAGCACGGCGAGGTGAGACGTGTGTGTATGCGTGCGGGGGTTTTGAGGTCCGTGAAACTGCTCATGGGTTTCCCTGGTAAATTGGGGCTGCCCCCAGAAGTTTGGATGGCCATTGGTGTTTAACCTGGCGCTCTCTGCTTGGTCACCCAAACACTGAGCCAAACAACTGATTCATGGGACGGCCGTGACCCCTACTCACATCCATGCAAGGGGAGCATAAACAATTCCTCCACACAACGCATGGCTGCTCGTCTCAGGGGTAAAGGGGGCCTGTGTGTGAGCGGGACGGTGCGTTGGCAGATCATTCATCAACGTCAGAGGCGATGAACGCCTTGGGAGAGTCTCCTGACATGCGCCGGACAGCCCAGCTGCTCAGGAGCTGCTCAACTGCAACACAAGCTTTTGTGACTATACATAAGTGTGTGTGTGTGTGTGTATGTGTGTGTGTGTGTGTGGAATACGCAGGCCAGTGTGAGTGTGTGACCCAAGCGTGCTGTGTTGGGGGAGATTCCTGTTTGCCAGTGCTACTGAAGACTTATTACCAAGAAAGAGGCCACTCAGGCCTTTGGCTGTCATCATCGTTCTGCATTGAATTACAATAACACAGCTGACTAATCTTCAAAATGGACAGCCAAACTTGGATCAATAAGATAGCAGCAGATAACATGAAAAAGTGGTGATGGCCGCACTTCGAGCTTTTCAATCTCCACAGCCATCACAATAGTGGACAGGATGAGTAACTCACTGTACATTTATACCATCTGACCAACCACACAAACACTCATGTACATTTGGAATGGTAGTCATCATTTGATTAATACCTTGGCACAATTAACCAAATTAAGCTTAATTTAGTTTTTGCCCTAATTGAGAAATGAGTGCCAAAAGATTTCACTCGTCCAACAGATGGATCTTCTTACCCGCCCATCCACATGAATGCAAATAATTTAGTACATTAAACACACAGACACAAACACACACACACACACACACACACACACACACACACACACACACACACACACACACACACACACACATCAAACTTGATTAATGGGGGTTCCGCCCCTAACACAGATAGAGAATTACCCTGGTGTCAGGCCGTCCCTGTCCAGCACCACCTCCTTTACATCCCTCACAGTCATCATCGTTACCTCCCGAGAAAGAGGGAGGGGCTCGACCCGTCCCCCAGCAAAACATGGCCCAGGACAACCACAGCTCAGGGCCATCAAAGTGGAGATGATAGAACAGAAGGGGGTGGCTGGGGTGTGTGTGTGTCCGTGTGTGTGTGTGTGTGTATGTGTGTGTGTGTGTGTTTGTTTGAATGGGGGAAAACAATGGTTCCATACGGGCCTAATGGAGCAGTGAGAAGAACATGCAGAAGGCAATGAGAAACATTAACATACTGCTGATGATGATGTGTGCACATATTATACACACACGCACAAGCAACGGCAAAACTTTTCTCACTTCTATATTCAAAGCACACACTAGCAGTAACTTTCATCATAGGCTCACAGCCTTAAGTCTTCTTTTCTGCAAACCAAGGGACACATTTCTGGCAGGTCTGACATTTTAACTTCTCCCTCATTGCTCTGTCTCTCCCTCCGCAGGCTAAGATTATCTTGTTACAAGACACATACAGAATCCTTCAGTACCCGTGCCCTACCTGGTGTGAACCGGTACTACCCTGGGCCCAAGTGGGTCTCTCTGCCCTCTCTCTCTCTCACACACACACACACACACACACACACACACACACACACACACACACACACACACACACACACACACACACACACACACACACACACACACACACACACACACTGTCACGTGGGGAAAGGAACATCTCCACTGCACTGGCAGCTCAGATGCCCTGGGAGGGAGCGAGCATGTGTTTGGGGTGGATAATCAGGCGAGGTTTTGGCCCTGGTATACACGTTGGGCTTTCAGTCTCCCCACAGTCTACACTGTATACAAAGCCTTGTGTATTCCTGTGCTTTTACATCTCCCATCAGGAGCTGTACTCTCAAAAGATCTACATTCAGCTGTCCCATTGTGTTCCAGATGACCTCATTATAGTACTAGATGAATACATTACATGTAGTTTTGTTTTTAATGTGGAGGTTTTATTTGAAAAAAAACCTTAATGTAATGGACCTCTCCTGGGGACCATCACCTTAACGTGGTGGAGAGGTTTGTGTGCCTCTGTGAACCTGAGGGCTGTATTGCCTGGAACCTTGTGTTCCTGGTAGGGTCTCCCATGGCAATTTGGTCTCAGGCGAGGGGCCAGACAAAGAATGGTCCCAAATACACCTCATGGACAAGCGAGGAAGAAGAGTAGATACCCGGCCCGGAGGAAGCCCGGGGTCCCCTCCTGGAGCCAGGCCCAGGAGGAGGACCCGTCAGCGAGCGCCTGGTGGCCGGGCTTGCCACGGAGCCCGGCCGGGCACAGCCCGAAGAAGCAACGTGGAAAACAACATCACCGTCTCAACTTCTCCGTCCCGTGGGCTCACCACCTGCGGGAAGAACCAATGGGGTCGGGTGCGCTGCCAGAAAGGTGGTAGTGAAGGTAGAGGGTCTCGACGGACCAGACCTGGGTGGCAGAGGCTGGCTTTGGGGACGTGGAACGTCACCTCTCTGGGAGGGAAAGAGCCGGAGCTGGTGCGGGAGGTGGATCGCTACCAGTTGGATCTGGTGGGGCTTACCTCTACGCACAAACGGCTCCTTGGCTCTGGTACCTCAATCCTGGACAGGGGTTGGACTCTATTCTTCTCCGGAGTGGCCCAAGGTGCGAGGCACAAGGCGGGAGTGGGGATACTTATTAGTCCCCGGCTGAGTGCCTCTATGTTGGAGTTTATCCCGGTGGATGAGAGGGTCGCCTCCCTACGCCTGCGGGTCGCAGGGGGGAAAACTCTGACTGTTGTCTGCGCCTATGCGCCAAACAGTAGTGTGGAGTATTCGGCCTTCTTGGAGACCCTGGATGGAGTCCTGCATAGGGCTCCTGGTGGGGACTCCGTAGTCTTACTGGGAGACTTCAACGCACATGTGGGCAATAACGGAGACACTTGGAGGGGCGTGATTGGGAGGCACGGCCGCCCGGATCTGAACCCGAGTGGTGGCTTGTTATTGGACTTCTGTGCTAGTCATGGACTGGCCATAACGAACACCATGTTCGAACATAAGGATGCTCATAAGTGTACTTGGTACCAGAGCACCCTGGGCAGAAGGTCAATGATAGATTTTGTTATCGTGTCATCGGATCTGAGGCCCTATGTTTTGGACACTCGGGTAAAGAGAGGGGCGGAGCTGTCAACTGATCACCATCTGGTGGTGAGTTGGGTCAGGTGGCCGGGGAAGCCTCTGGACAGACCTGGTAAGCCCAAACGTGTAGTGCGGGTGAACTGGGAACGTCTGGAGGAGGCCCCGGTACGGGAGGCCTTCAACTCACACCTCCGGCGGAGCTTCTCTTTCATCCCTGTGGGGGCTGGGGGCATAGAACCAGAGTGGGCCATGTTCAAAGCCTCCATTGCTAAAGCTGCGTCTGAGAGTTGTGGTCTCAAGGTCTTGGGTGCCTCAAGGGACGGTAATCCCCGAACACCCTGGTGGACACCAGGGGTCAGGGGAGCCGTCCGACTGAAGAAGGAAGTCTTCCGGGATATGTTATCCCGGGGGACTCCAGAAGCAGTTGCAAGGTATCGACAGGCACGGAGGACTGCAGCCTCGGCGGTGGCAGAGGCGAAGCAGCAGGTGTGGGAGGAGTTCAGAGAAGCCATGGAGAAGGACTTTAGGCTGGCACCAAAGTTGTTCTGGAAAACCATCCGGCACCTCAGGAGGGGAAAGCAGGGAAGCATTCAAGCTGTACACAGCAAGGATGGGACGCTGCTGACTTCAACTGATCAGGTGATGGGACGGTGGAAGGAGCACTTTGAGGAACTCGACAAATAAACCCAACAAACTAAACCCGACAAATCCCCCCTCTATGGTTGAGGCGGAGCTAGAGGATGATGGGGGATCAACGCCAATTTCCCTGGTGGAGGTCACTGAGGTAGTCAAACAACTCCACAGTGGCAAAGCCCCAGGGGTTGATGAGATCCGCCCTGAAATGCTGAAGGCTCTGGGTGTTGAGGGACTGTCATGGATGACACGTCTCATCAACATTGCGTGGAGGTCAGGAACAGCACCTAAGGAGTGGCAGACCGGGGTGGTGGTTCCCCTCTTCAAAAAGGGGGACCGGAGAGTGTGTGCCAATTATAGGGGCATCACATTACTCAGCCTCCCCGGGAAAGTTTACTCTAGGGTGTTGGAAAGGAGGGTCCGGACGATAGTCGAACCTCCGATTGAAGAGGAACAATGCGGTTTCCGACCAGGGCGTGGAACAACGGAACCAACTTTTTACTCTCTCAAGGATCCTGGAGGGGGCCTGGGAGTATGACTATCCGGTCTACATGTGTTTTGTAGATTTGGAGAAGGCGTATGACCGGGTCCTCAGGGAGCTATTGTGGGAGGTGCTGCGGGAGTATGGGGTGAGGGGGTCACTACTTAGGGCCATCCAATCTCTGTACTCCCAAAGCGAAAGCTGTGTCCGGGTTCTCGGCAGTAAGTCAAACTCGTTTCCAGTGAGGATTGGTCTCCTACAGAGCTGCGCTTTGTCACCGATTCTGTTTGTGACATTCATGGACAGGATTTGAAGGCGCAGCCGCGGGGGAGGAGGGCTGCAGCTTGGTGGGCTTGGGATCACGTCACTGCTTTTTGCGGATGATGTGGTACTGATGGCGCCATCAGCCTGCGACCTTCAGCACTCATTGGATCGGTTTGCAGCCGAGTGTGAAGCGGCTGGGATGAAGATCAGCACCTCCTCGTCTGAGGCCATGGTTCTCAGCAGGAAACCGATGGAGTGTTTACTCCAGGTAGGGAATGAGTCCTTACCCCAAGTGAAGGAGTTTAAGTATCTTGGGGTTTTGTTCTCGAGTGATGGGAAAATGGAACGTGAGTTGGGCCGGAGAATCGGAGCAGCGGGAGCGGTATTGCAGTCGCTGTATCACACCGTTGTAACGAAGAGAGAGTTGAGCCAAAAGGCAAAGCTCTCAATCTTCCGGTCTATCTTTGTTCCTACTCTCACCTATGGTCACGAAGGATGGGTCATGACCGAAAGAACGAGATCACGGATACAAGCGGCCGAAATGAGTTTCCTCCGGCGGGTGGCTGGCTTCTCCCTTAGAGATAGGGTGAGAAGTTCAGTCATCCGGGAGGGACTCGGAGTAGATCCGCTGCTTCTTTGCGTAGAAAGGAGCCAGTTGAGGTGGTTCGGGCATCTAGTTAGGATGCCACCTGGCCGCCTCCCTAGGGAGGTGTTCCAGGCACGTCCAGCTGGGCGGAGGCCACGGGGCAGACCAAGGACCAGGTGGAGGGATTATATCTCTATGCTGGTCGGGGAGCGCCTTGGAATCCCCCAGTCAGAGCTGGCGGATGTGGCCCGGGAAAGGGAAGGATGGGGCTCTCTGCTGGAACTACTACCTCCGCGACCCGATCGGATAAGCGGACGAAGATGATGATGATGATGATGATGATGAATGTATTGTCTCTTCCTTTTTGTTTGTTTGTTTGTTTGCTATATTATGTGTATATTCTACCTTAATTGTGTTTTGAGACCATGTTGTATTGTGATGCTGCACTTTAAATGAATTGAATTGAATTGAGTTACAGGAAGTCTACATTGGTCATTAAAGAATTGAGGGTAAAAAGAGGCCAATGCATCAAACAGTGTGATACAGTGTAGTCTATGGGCCATTTCCTTCCAGATCACATGCGTTGTCCTACATGTACATCAACATGTTTTACACGGTGTCTAGCTACAAGCTCCGCTGTGCTCAGAGGAGAAATGCAATCATCGCAGTGAGTGACAAAATTGACAATGAAATATAAAATACACACCACCACACGGAGACACCCACTTCAATGGCCAACATTCCCTGTTTACTTTTTTTAGTACGTGTCAAACACTAATACTGATAAACATATGTAAAATATTAATCTGGGTGCTTAAATGTAATCCATTATGTACAGTGTTCAAGAAGACATTTGGCCCAAATTAAGCATCATTTAAAATATTTAGTGACTGGATAGGCAGGTATCGAATAGGCTATTATACAGTTAATGCAGCAGCATGGCTTTTTGTATGTGTTTGTACACATTTTTGAGGGTTGGAACATTCGTGTTTGCATGTTTCTCCACATCAGTGAGCCTCCAACACACACCCTCGCAAATACAATCTAACAAATTCTTTGCCTCCACCCATGCACCCGTAAACACAGAGGCACAGAGGAGCCTAGTGCTAGGGTTTGGACAGGCCAATGCAGCCAACAGGGCTACTGTTGTGTGATTGCCTGTGGTTGCTGTTCCTGGCTGATGAAGGGCTCCTTAATGGAGAGCCCCCTCCTGTTGCCAAGGCCACGTCCCTGATGGAGGCCACGCTACAGGGAGCCAATCAGGCACCCAATCACCCAGCTCTCGCTAATAAACATATCGGCTACACAAACTCCAGTAACACAACACGCGTCGGAATGAAAAGGTCAGTGTCATTAGAAACTGTGTGTGTGTGTGTGTATTCTTTCTTTTTGTGTTAACATGTGCGTCTCTGCTGCACTTCTCCAGTGGTTACATATAAATAAGAAATGTAAAAGGTCAAGCTCATTAGAGGACCATTACATAGCCGTAATTTAATACACACTTTGGCAAATGACAGAAGACTAAATACAATCAGTGGCTCTATCAGACCATGTCAAGAGGGTGAGCTGTTTGCTGCCAACATGGAAGCTCTGCAGCTCCTCATTCTGGCCATGAAATAGTAACGACGATCTATTGGCCTGTATAAAAACAACAAAGACCGATCAAAATAATAACACACTGAATATCACTAGAATGCAATTAGGGCTTTAGTCCAACCTCGTCCTAACTTACAAACAAACATCCCCAAATAAAAAGGAACCACAGAACTATCTATAACGTTAAGACCCAAGACAACACACCTTAGCAAAGTGGTGCGTCTATTTGGGGAACTAATAGGGGAGTGTAACCAAGTGTGTGTAGTGCTCGCATGTGTGCCTGTCGCTATGTGCATGCAGGCGTGCATGTTTGTGTGTACAGAAAGGGAGGGTGTCCAAGATTAATGGAGCCAATCTCATATGGCCGCAAGCGGAATGACCATCGCCACCAACCCCCCCTCCCCACCTCCCATCTTTACATCCCCCTCTCTCCTGGACCCAACACTAATTAAATTAATCAATCAGTTGCAACAGATAGCATCACGCTGCAGCAGAGGGAGAGACAAACAGGGGCAGAGGGAGACGCTGGGAGAGGAAAACACAGTGATGGGGACAGGCGGAAAGCATGGACCGCTACAAAAACCCACAGCCTGATGCTGTCATAGATAGAGAGTGACTGTCGAATTCACAACTGCAAATATCACCAAAAACAGTGTGCACCAGTTACACAACATCATCATTATTGATATTATTATAGATATATGTACGCTGTCCTGTTAATACAATACTGCTGGTGATATACAAACTGTTCAAGATGTGATGACAGCGCTATAGGGATAAGCTCTAGACATACGTGTGTGTGTTCGTGTGTGATATGTTATTGTAAATGGTATTCACATTCAATTGAATCAGTCGGAATTGAATTGAAAGGTAGGTAAATGACCATGGTGACTTTGTTTGGTCTACCTGCCAGTGTTTTGGTTTTAGTATTGGCACGAGATTTGAAAGCTTTTACAAAGAAAATTAGTCGAATGAAAAGAACTGCCAACAATGAAATAGTTAGAAATTAGTGGTCTGTGTTTATTGTGTGTGTGTGGGGGTGCGTTTGTGTGTGTGTCTAGGTACATTGTTAAGTGTGTGTGCCTACCCCCCAAGCATGAACATGTAAATTTGTGCAGCAGTGGAGCAGAGAGAGCAGGTGCACCTATAAATGTGTCCCCCCCTACGTTGAGGAGGCGCGTGTGTTTAATGTGGTGGAGCAGCATCGGGTGCTCCGGTGCCAGCGGTGTGTGTCCTGGTCCAGTAACACCTGGTGTGGAAGTGCCTAGCTAGCTCTCTGCCACCTAAGGGGACCACAAACCAAATACATGCACACACATGTGTACATACACACACACACACACACACACACACACACACACACACACACACACACACACAAACTCTCTGTGCACCACAGGCTCAATGTGTGTGTGCGTGTGTGTGCACTCTGTGCGCCACAGATGTTACTGTAGTTGTTATTTAAAAGTTGTGAGGGACACAATAGCACTTGGTACTAATACACACACGCACACACACTTAGATTCTGGGGCCCTTGTTCCAAACGGCTTGAGAAAGGAACAGGCCTCTTTGATTGGGCTAATACAAAAAACTAAAAAGCCAAAAGCCCAAACAAAGGGAGACTTTTATTGGGCGTCCTGCTATCGGGAGAGAGGCTCATTAGCCCCGGCATCGTAATTAGCAAGATGCCGCAGTCCTCGTTAAGGAGGAGCCATAATCGTAAACAAACGTGAACTCCGGGAACACAGTCTTTCTCTGACACTCTTCATTGTCCCTGTAATGACTAGCACCGGTCTCTTAATAAGAAAAAAAGCCTGACAATGTTTGTTTTGTATACATCAGCACGTAAAAACACATTCACAATGCACTGGTCTTTCTCCCAAATACAAAGGAACATACAAACACACACACACTGTTTTCGCTACCTTTGTGTATCATTTTTCACTTTAATTTGCCATATAGGTGTTACAAACCTGTGAATATGGATATCTGTGCTACTATCAGTACAGCTGATGTCCCACCATACCATAGGGATCATGGGTCTTCCAAATGTGCTAAAAGAAATTGCTCCTAGAGACCAGTGTGTTAAACTGTGTTTCTCCATGCAAACTTGTGTCAGAGGCATATGTGAGCGTAAAGCATGCTTGTGTGTGTGTGTGTGTGTGTGTGTGTGTATGAGTGTAAGTGAGCGAGAGCGAGAGCGAGAGCGAGAGAGCGAGAGAGAGAGAGAGAGAGAGAGAGAGAGAGAGAGAGAGAGAGAGAGAGAGAGAGAGAGAGAGAGAGAGAGAGAGCGAGAGCGAGAGAGAGAGAGAGTTATATAAACCACCACTTCACTACGGTTAAAGGGTCAGGAAGGGTCAAATGCCATTTCAGCTGCAATTCTGATCCTGGGAGATAGGTAGTGGGTGGCCGTAATGATCTGAGTGGGCCTGTTTGTTACTGTGAGTTGGCCAAAGGAAATCTTACAGAGCTCTACTCCTGATTTCATAGACATCAAAGGAAACCCCGGGTTCAGTTTGCGTTCGCAAAGGCCAAACTCGACAGTCCATGAATTGTATACTGTATGTCACTGTATTAGGACCATCCTGTATGTCTCTGTAGGACCATACTGTATGTCTCTGTATTAGGACCATCCTGTATGTCTCTGTAGGACCATACTGTATGTCTCTGTATTAGGACCATCCTGTATGTCTCTGTAGGACCATACTGTTTGTCTCTGTATTAGGACCATCCATCTATTCCCAGGTAACTCTAGTTCCTATCAGCCTGAACAAGTCTGGCCAATGACTAGCAAGGTGTTTCAGCCAACCGAACTACCATCCATTGAATGTTTGGATTTTGATCCTTCATGAAAGCCCATTTGCCATCCACTATAAGAATTCAACTTTTAAATGATTATGCACTGGGTTGCGTGTGTATATTCTGTAAGACAATAACAGGAATTTACAATAGCTACTATTGTGTATTTGGTGTGAGGGTATATAAACCTTTCGTACCTGCAACAATGGCCTTTGCACGCCCAGCACTTTCATAGTATCCGCACTGGCCAGGATCTTGAGAGGGTCAGCTGCCTTGCTTACTGATTCAATCTCCTTGTTGATCTCAGTGCGCACCTATAGCAGACACATTTTTTATTAGACAGTCAAAAGATTTTCTATTTTAAGATTTAATAGCAAAATGGGACAACTTTCCTTACATAACATTACTTTGAAAACTAGTAACGCACTAGCTGGCAGATTACAAATGCATTCAAAATGGTTGTTAAAAGAATCTTTCAGCCAAAAGCCTAGATTGTCATTTGGGGTTATACATATATAATTGCTATTGTACTATGACAGTCTGGATCATGCTCAATGGACCACATTTATGAACTGTGCAAACACACCAACATAACCTCAAAATGTACTGTAAACACACATTTAAAGAGACAAATTCTGGGGTCTCAACCGATATTTGAAAAATAAACTTTGACTCAGTTTGTGTTAAAAAATAATGGTTCAGGTGACAATGCCTGCAACTTATGTTTTCTGAGATCCATCCTAGTGCTAGCATGCATTTATTTCCAACATTATTTAAATACAGTTTACTGCAGTAAAAACAAATCCCAGATTCCCAGACAAATGGCAGATTTCTAGCTTTCAAACAATATTTGAAAATGAATGAATGAATTGAACATGAATGAACTTCTGAAATCTGAAACTGATTTCATCAAACACATTTTTATAAAATATATTTTAGAGTAGTTCACAATTTCTTCTCTATCTTGAAATAAAATCCACTAAGAAACGGGCTTGAAAATGTAATGTAAGTGGAGCGGGTTGACACCTTTTTCATTGCAGTAAGTCACCAATGTTGTTGTACCATTCCTGACGTTTTCTCATCTTCCACCAAGTCGTTTACAACAGAAAGATATTTTGTTCTGTAACATTGATACTATTCAAAATACGTATTGCTACTGCTTTCATAATCATTAATCCTTTCTAGAATTCTATCAAAGTTAAATGTGCAAATGTACATATGAATGGCAGTAATCAACTGGGCATTCATTGCAAAACAAGTCTTTCCAGGTCATTACTTTTGCACAATGTCGCTAAAACCACAAGTCAAACGTCTAAACCGATCTACAGAAATCTTATTACAAATTGAATTTGTGTAAGACAAATTTAGATTCTGAATTGACATTTCAGGAAAGAGATCATCTAAAACGACACTTGAATATGAAGATAAAGTTGTTTGAATAAAGATTTAACTTCACTTTCCTAAACTAGCTTTTGCTATGCTTGCCTGTGATGCCTTATGTTCTTTAAACTGGTGGTTGGCCTGACCTGGTGCAGGAAGAGGTCATTGATGTAGTAGGTGAGGAAGGTTCGGAGCTGACCCTGCTTCACCTGGCCCGCTCCCATGCTCATCTCTATCTCCTGGATAAATCTGCGGATGGAACCATAAAAGCCAATCAGGTTAAGTTCCTACAATCATAACACAGCAATGGTCTACAATTTCCTAACATTATCATCATGATAATATCATCATGTGGCAAGCAAATTATTTTAATAGGAAGTGTATGCCAACCGAGTAATGCAGTGGCACTCTGCTGGTGGGCTCTGGCCTGGATTGATCAAACCATTTGTAAATGGACCCAGAACAATTTACTGAAAAATGAGCCCACATTAGACCATTTTATTTATAATTTTCTATTTGTCATTCCCACTGTAAGTTCCGTAAACTACTGCTGCAGCCACATGTCAGTCCCTATGGCCACAGTTATAGACTTGAGGCAACAAAATAACTTAATTATACTTAAAAAATCACTCTTCAGTTGCCATCTGCTCAATCTGCAATGGGAGTTGATAATATTTAATTTTTTTATATTTATAACTAATTCATTCATTAGTTGATATTATTTAGGTTATGTAATATTTTCCAAACAGTTACAAAACAGCTTTTCAACCTTTTTCTTCAGCCCAACTGAAAGAAGCAAAATCTAATTGTAAAGACAATACAAATGTATTAAGATAAACAACACAATAAAAGCAAATCAAAAATATAGCTTTCTAACTGATAAGCCTGGTGGGTAAAATGTTTGGCATACTTTAGAAGTTACAATTGTGTGAGTGGACTATAAAATGTATTGCTGTAATATTCCTGTTAGTGTGTAATAAAGGAGGTTTTCTAACAACAACAGCAGAAGTAGGCACATGGCCTATCTGTCACTGACTCACTGACCCCTAAACACATCACCGCACCGTCACACTTCACATCGTGAACACAACAGCTCAATGGAGGCACATACGCAGATTCATCAAAGCCTTCACCAGACTACTGGAGAGAAACAATCAAGGACACTAGTAGAATAGGAGGCAATATGAAAACATTGACCACTGATGCAGACAGAAAAGAGACAAATAAGTAGCAAAATAAGGTCACTGAGCGACAAGGGAAAGGGAGAGAGAAGGAAGAGAGTGATGACAAAAAGAAGGGAAGCCTTTGAATAGACATGGTGTCTATGGTGGTGAACTAAGCCAGGAGTTGCAATAGGGAGACATCAGCCAGGCAGCGGCTATAGATCAGCAGAACTGGGTGATGGATCACCTACGGGTTTAGTGGGGCTCGGCCCCTCCTCTCTGTCGGTGCGAGATTATACCACTCAGCAACTGTACCAAGCCAATTAGAGAGAGAGAGAGAGAGAGAGAGAGAGAGAGAGAGAGAGAGAGAGAGAGAGAGAGAGAGAGAGAGAATAACAATTCGCTATGAAGTAGAAGAAAAGCTCATGAGGCCAAGCCACCACTGTAAGACCCACAAAGAGAATCCCCTCATTGATTCCCACTGCAGAATTTTGCCAAGGAAGGAATCTTTACGAAACTCACAAATGTATGACTACTGGGCATTCATTCCAACTTGTAAATATCCTAAGAAAATAATTTCACTCACCACCCTTATGAAAAATGTATTTCTTGCTGACAACACCACATTGATTGAGCGTGAACTTACACTGTGAGGTTTGGACATTTAACCCAAGCTGGCATTACTGTCCGTGTCAGGTGTCAAGGTGATAAATCTTAAGTGTGATGTGCACAGATGGATTTGTGTAGGTTAGAGCGATAACTTTGGATAATGTTGCAATAACGACACAGTAAAGGCTTTTTGTCTCTCCAAAAGGGCCATCTGTTCTTCAGCCCCAGGCCCCTCCAGCAGGACTAAGCCCCACTGTCACAATGAAATGAGTTGAAGTAACCGGTCTGCTCGGCACAACTTCACACTCAAAATCAGAAAACAAATGTACCAAGGAAACATTAATAGCTTTTATGGGTTTGAGGCAATCCTATAATAATAATTGTTTCAGTTTATATCAATCCAAGCAGGTCAACTTATAAACAGATGTTTGCTAATTAGAATTGTATTGTGTGAAATTAGCTAATCAACAACAAATAGTAATATTTACCGTAACTAGAAGCCACCATAACAAACAGAAAATGCCCAGCACTGGCTTACTAAGAACATCAAGTAAGCAGTTTCTAGGCAACCCGGAGAACATGTACAGTGTAATCCAAATTGGACCTTAACCCCCCGAAAGTATGAAACGAAGAGCAACCGAAGTTTGGTAACTTAATTGGAAAAGTACAGTAGACCACAAAACATGATTTCACAACACAGATGTTGAACTTTCCATTGCATGGCCAGCTGGGCAGTCAAATGAATACAATTTGTGGGAGAGACACCTTGTCTGTTCTTCACATAATAATGAAATGACTTTAGTGTAACGCATTTATGGTGGAATGTTGACGTTACTGTTTAATCCAACATTTGTAGCAGACCGTGTCATGGGTGACAGCAAAAGGTGCTACCACAGAAAAAATGTCACTGGAAGCAGCTGGGTCGTGAGCCTGGTTGCTAAGGAGACAGCACGGAGACACCTTAGCGACATCCCCTTACGATCCCCTTCCTGTATGTGAAACCCTCATTAATAACCCAGGTAATCTGTTTCACCAACCTTTCTTATTCCTTCTCTCACAAGTACGCACACACACACACACACACACACACACACACACACAAAGACACACACTCTTCCTCTGTCCGATCCTAAACCCCATGCATTCAGCAATTATAACCTGTGTGCACCATTCTGAATAAGTCTGATTATGCCCAGTCATTACAGAGGTGTGTGTGTGTGTGTGTGTGTGTGTGTGTGCGGGGGGGTTGCTGCTTCATCAACAGTTTATCTTCTTTTGCCTGTCAGATCATGAACCTATCGGTAGGGTCCGGTTGCAAAAGTTCACAAGGGGCTAGAATGAACGGAATAGGAAGAGATGCTTTGTTATGTAACACTTTGGAATGGTTGTCTATTAAAATGTTTTTTTTACGCAAACCCTGACTCCTAGTGCATACAAACACATATGCTCATCTCAAACACATTAGTGTTTGCAAAGGCATAGTGACGCACCAGCAGCCTTGCTTGCCTCAGGCGTGTCGACTCTTCTGGATCCACCGTGGCTCCTCCAGTTGCACTTCAATAGCAGTTTATTAGCAGAGACTGCCGCTGATTGCGCTCAACAGCATCTAATTAACTGTCATTACGGAACAGATGTCAGAGCCCGGGGCCTAGGGTTTGGTAATTGTTGACGCCATCCCATAACTGTGTATGTTGATACAGGAACAACACTGCAGCTTCACAAATGGCATTTAAATTTTTTTTTTTTTTAAAGAATCCTTCATAGACAAAAGATCTGAAATGCCTAGCTGGAAGTATTTCTAAATAGTCTCACATTAGTGACCATACTGTTAACACGTCACATCAAAAAAGGTATTCCCTGGGCTGTCTCTCGGTTTTCTCTCAATAAATCACTCTCTCCCAGAATCATACAGTATCTCCAATAACAAACCAAGCAATAGGCCTTTGACATGACCATATATCATTTTCAGTTGTATGACGTTCGCAGGTTTCACAGTCTTCGTGAAAGATAATAACCCTCCTGACCTTTCATTTGGTTAAAATATTTTAAGTTTGGCACGTACACATTATCTTATCTTATACTATCCTATATTATTATAATTATTATATTATTATTATTATAATGTGATTATAAATTAAATAGCTTGTTCTAACTAAACAAAATGTCCCAAAATCTGAGCTGAAAAGTATTTAGAGATATTCTTTATATACTCTATGGCTGTTTTATTGGCACCTCTGTTAATTTTCATCTAATCCAATATAATTGTGGGTAAAATCTGCAACAAAATGTATTATTTTCAACAAACACCTGAGTTCATGTAGTTGACATTACCGCAAATATCTTTTAAGTGTGTGTAGAATAACTATTCTTTGTACACCACAAAGGAAGCCCAATCCACTCCAGATCAAAAAGCAATCCAGTTTCTTTTTAAAATATGGTGGTTGCCAAATTATGGTATAATTATAAGCATTAACAGAAAATGGTATTTTGTCCATAAAAATAGGATGGATTTTGTAATGGATACATTTATTTTTTATTTTTATAAAGTAACTGACCGAGGGGGAAAAGGTATTGGAAAATGAAAAGGTGTGCAAACCATTGCCATCGACACCACATTTTTATTTAAAGATGTACATTTAGATACTTTTGATATGGATGACGCTGAAATAAAATAAAATAAACTGAGATTGAAAGAAAAAGAGAGCCTAGCATGCCAGTATAGCCTAATGACTCAGCACTACTGAAATTTCCCACAATTCTCTGTGGGAGGCAGCCTATCGGCTGTGTAAAATTCTGATTACTCGGCCCAGAGAGGAGGTCGGGTCCTGCAGAGACTCATCACAGACAGGAGAGGTCATACTGAGTATGTGACTGTGGGAGTGTGTGTGCATTCAAACCTCCAATACACACTTTGTGAACGCAGAATTTTGTGTGTATGTGTGTGTGTATTTATCTATTTATGTCTACACATTGTCAATAACTCCAGGGATGCAGACTTGACAATACTTATCCATTTGCGGGGTATTTTACTAAATCAGCAATACCTAGTCACCTCATAAACATCTGATATTCATAACATTATTTAATGCATGGGGACACTTTATAGGTGTCACAGCAATCTGAAGATTATTGTTGATCAAATCAATAAAGCAATGCATTAAAACAATTTTTCTTATTCAATTAAAATGTTGATCTTCACTGAAAAATGATCAAACATCTAATTCTGCATGGTCTCGTCGCATTAGTCTCCGTGTATATACTTTCCAAATGTATAGTTCTTCATTTTGTTATTTTGCTTATGCAGTGTTTTATGTCTTTTATGCACCAAGCATGCTAAGTCGCTTTCCTTTTCCACATATAGCAAATATACTTGGCAAATAAAAGGATTCCGATCCTGATTATCAAGCCTAGATTAGTATAGTCAGATACTCATGTGAAAGGACCCATGACAAACATGATTTAAAGTGAAAATAATTTGAGTCTGCTAATATGCTTTATTTATTTATAGGACAAAAGGTAAGAAATTATGAAATCCACTAAAAACATTCCCTAACTCAAAAATGCTGATGAAGTTGCTTACTTCTACGAAAGGCAACTGTTATTAGGAAACACTACAAAGATTTTCTTATTTGGGAATATACCCTATTATTGCACAACCGCATATTGCCTCTCCAGCCTTCTTAACCGTGCATCATACATGCTTTATCTGATGAAAGCTGTTACTTTTCACTAGCACCCTCATCAGTAATTTTGGATTATCCATAACACCCACCTTTTTAATCATATGCTCTAAACAGAACCTCAGCCAGGAAGCATTTTTCTCAGATTTTCCACTAATACCATCACCACCATAAATTAACTAGCCTATTCAGTCCAATATCCTATTCTCGAACGGTTACCACTCTACCGGTTACGAAAAACATGGCCACTGGATGGCACTGTGACAGTTTTATTCAAACTTTGTCAACACGCCATTACCAGCTGAAAAGCTTTCTTTCCTTCATGCCAAATGACTTTGAGGAGGCACAAGGATTTCTAAAACAGGTGCAGCATTTGCTGTGTCTGTATTTGTGTGCATGTGTACACGTTGGTGCATTTGTCTAAGTGTACGTGTGGTGAAGGGACCGTGTTTATTTAAGTATATGCGGGTGTATTCCTAAACAACAAAAGTAGCTGGGTGAAATGCATATGGTCTTCCCACACACTCGCCCACGGCTCTGACAGAATCCCTGCTGTCTGTGCCCGCCTCTCACCCCATCAGCACACAAGTTAAAGGCAGTGTGATTATACAGTGTGTGAGTGAAGCAGGGAAGCAAGGGTAAAGCATTTTAATTAGAAAACCAGGGGAAGAAAAGAGGGGGGGGAGGTGTCTTTGTCTGGGCGTGCCTGTGGGTGTATGGCAGGTACAGTAAGGTTACTAGCATTTGCGCACACAGTATATGTATGTGTCAACATCTGTCCAAGAGTGTGCATGAGAGAAATACTGACTGATAGAACTGTACCGAGCACAGATAGAAAGTTTCCAACTATTGTCATGGTTCCCCTTGAGGCAGGCAGTGCTGAGGTCCATTACCCTCACCAGACCTGAGAACGAAAGCCCTTCCCCTGAGGCACATCGAGTCACACATCACCAGGACAGTACACTCAACAAATAAGGCTGCTACTGCTGCCACCTTTGCAGAATCTCAAAAACACTTATGTCTGCTGCTTATCAAAACAAAAGTCTACAGATTTTGTAGTGTTTTTTTTTTTTTCTCGTCGTGTGGGAGCTTGTGTACGTGTTGGAGCACCTCTACTACGACGTGTATGACGAGCGATGAATGCCGTAGTGTAAAACATTTGGTTCAAGTGTCAAAATGTGTGTTTGTTACAAAATGGGTCTAAGTCAGCTGATAAAAGTCCAACAGACAGTTAGAGAGATATGTTATCCATTTTGTGCATTGTCTGTGCATGCACTAAGTATGCTGGATCTTTGTGAGGTTGATGTTATTGTAGGTGTATGTGCTTTCTATTATACTACATGTTTGAGTTTGTGTGCATATCGGTTTCGATGTGTATTCCACGTTTGTGGTAAACATGTTCCTTCCAGTTTTTGTTTGTGTGTGTATGTGTGTATGTGTGTGTGTGCGTGTGGTGGCACCCAGGCCTCTGTACTGCAGACCAATTAAAGCAGGTGAGATTGATGACCCGGGGCTGTGCGCACCACTAGACTAGGGCTTCCTGCAGACAACAGGAAACGAGATGGCCTCGTTTAGCTGACGCTGCCGTGCCACCAAGACAAATCACCACCCCACCATTGGACTGTTGGCCTCTCTCTCTCTTCTCTGTCGTTTTCTCTCTGTCTACTAGCATTGTCTCTCTAGTTCCCCTGCTCCTCGCTCCTTCTCCAGCCTGTACAGCCAATCGCCTGTTACACCACACTAACTGATTGCCCTAGGTATTCATTCACTGGAACTTTCCCACTGCAGGGGAACATGCCCTGTTTCTGGACAATATAATAGGGGCTCATTCAAGCATGTGGTTCTTCTGTGCCCCCCCCCCCCCCCCCCACACACACACACACACACACACACACAAACACACACATACACACACACACACACACACACACACACACACACACACACACACACACACATACACACACAACCACCCTAGGTACCGTTTGTTTTTTCATCATCTTAAAGCGAGGCTTTTGTGTGAATGGTGGGGCTGGAGAAAGCAGGGGGAGGTGTGCCGACCTATCCTATACCGCCCCATTAGACCCAGCCAGCAGAGACCGCCTTAAGCTTGGCCCTAATAACAGACGCCTTTGAGCTCCAATCACCACTTTGTGTGACTTACATTGTGCAATTGAGGTGTATGCAGACAGATAAGCAGGGGGTTGTGTATGGTTATTTTAGGGTAATGTAGTGTTGTGCATGTGAGTGTACTGAATGGTGGAGCAAGGAGATGGGGGCCATCATTCTGGTCTTTTGGAAAAAGCCTCAACAAACCCTTCAGACAGTGTACTGCAGAATGGAAGAGGCTAATTTAGTTTACCCTCCTAATACAATGTGCCAAGTGCTCACTAATATGGCACCTTTGCTAAAAGCCTGACACGACAGGTGCAGCGTGTTTAACCACCCCTCCATTACTAAATACACTCGCATTCTAGAGAGAATCTCTTAGATCAAAAGAGCGATATTCATAAGCAGCATCAAACAGGTGCTGTTTACACAGACCATTCTTACATTGAGCCAGCAAAGAGCATGGGAATAAACCCCTCAAAGCACAAGGCTAAGCATTCATTTAGCTTACCTGGTTTATTGCAAGGAAATGAAGGTGCAATTTCGTCATCCTTCTTGCCAAGTGGAACGTACATTGAATTAATCAGTGTGACCTTTGACGTGAAAGAAATTGCAACCAAATTTTTGGGGCCCTGCTCCTCCAATACCCATTTCTAAGTCTCAGCAAAAAGGTATTGGGGGCAAAGAGCAGAAGGAAGAAGAGGAACAAGGGGATGGGTTGAGACAAGTATTTGACAGAATCAGCTGTATGATAGGAGTCCACCTCTAAATGCACTAGGAGAAAGCACCAATGACAGGAAATGGTGCTATGTAATGATAAACATACACAACATTGTCAATGCGGAAGGAAGCAAGTATTCTTCCTGGAGAGCCTTGATTCCTGCGACAAACACAACTCTGCCTGATTTCAGCCTTGCTGAAGCACTCACAGATCATCACCAATCCTCCACCAATTTTCAGCTTTGCCCAACACCTGGTCATCTAATGGTTAGACAGAGAACAAGCCAGTGTCTTTCTTGGTGCTAGTCTACTCTAGGTCTGAAAGGACTGTATCTTTTTGACCAGTTTTTGCCATTTCCTCCAAATCAATGCTCTAAATGACAATACATAAATAATGACAATGACAACCTATAAATAGTCAAATCAGAGAAAGACAATTTTGCAGTGGTCTCTTTTTTCCAGAGCTGTATATTGGAAGACCCAAATTCATTGTTAAGAGTATTTTGTCAAAGTCTGTTTATTATTAGAATAACAGTTTTGTTGTAAATATTGATAGTTATTATAATAAACCTGGAGGTATATTATGTACCTGTCTATGTTCAGTTTTCCTCTTAAATTGTTCTGAATATGTGCAGATATAGGCAGGTGTAATGAAACATTGAGGTAGTGTTTGGAGCAAGACGTTTTTTTGACTGTGATTTCCGTGAGTTTACTGAGTTTCTTTATTTTGATAAACTTTCTTTATGGAACAAAGACAGATTGTATCGGATAAGTCTGTTTTGAGTATGAAGTCTGATAATAAAAGGCCATGGATCCCATTACGTCTCGGATTGGATTTCTGGATTTGTAAGTAACCTGCTAGCCGTTTAAGAATAACAAAGGATAAAACGTGCAAACTAAGGCTAAGAACACAGTGCCAGTGGACAAGCGTCAGAAACTTAAGTCTCAGCTACTCAGCAAGAACTTAGCCACTATACATACATTCACTAGCCACTTTAGTAGGTACACCTGTTCAACTGCTCATTAAAGCAAATATTCATTTTGTCATGTAGACATGGTCCAGATGATCTGTTGAAGTTCAAACCAAGCATCAAAATGGGGAAGAAAGGTGATGTAAGTGACTTTCAAAGTGGCATTGTTGTTGGTGCCAGACGGGCTGGTTTAAGTATTTCAGAAACCGCTGATCCACTGGGATTTTCACGCAGAGAAAAAAATCCAGTGAAAGGCAGTTCTCTGGGGGCGAAAATGCCTTGTTGATGGCAGAGGTCAGAGGAGAATGGCCGGACTGGTTCGAGTTGATAGAAAGGCCACAGTAACTCCCATAACTACTCATTACAACCTAGGATCTCAATCCAATAGAGCACCGTTGGGACGTGGTGGAACGGGTGATTCACATCATGGATGTGCAGCTGAAAAATCTGCGGCAACTGCGTGATGCTATCATGTCAATATGGACCAAAATGTGCGAGGACTGTTTCCAGCACCTTGTTGATGTCTATGCCACGAAGAATGAAGGCAGTTCTGAAGACAAAAAGGGGTCCAACACAGTACTAGCAAGGTGTAGCTAATAAAGTGGCCGGTGAGTGTGTGTGTGTGTGTGTATATATGTGTATATATATATATATATATATATATATATATATATATGTGTATGTGTATATGTATGTATATATATACACATATATGTATATATATATATATATATATATATATATATATATATATATATATATATATATATATATATATATATATATATATATATATATATATATATATATATATATATATAAAAATATATACATGGGTTTTTTAAATAAAAAAATAAATGGAAAAATGCTATTCTTAATAGCACAACCCACACACTTATTAGGACTACAAACAGAGCTCAGTTTCTGTGGAAACATCTTTTATATTATCTTTATTTGTTTTGATGAAAGGCATATTTTTTATGTTTTAAATAGCCGGGATTATTCCGCTGAAATAAAGAATACTTTTAATTTGACAGTAAAATAAACGTATCTACTAAATAAAGTACATAAACTAATTCAAAGCCGTCTAGAGTAAGAGTATCCTGGCATCATAAAAAACAAGTGTTTCAGGACACATTGGAGAAAACGTGGGATGGCCCTCATACGGCGTAAGTAGAATAAGGTGCTACCTTTACTTGTTTATAAGCCAGAGACCAATTAACTGTGACACCTGATAGCACAGTTGGTCAGTGTTCGGTAAGCTCTGAACAAAGAAAAACAGTAATGCATTCATCAATAGTTTGACCGCTACAAACCTCCTCCCATAGGTGATTAGAACATTGCTACTATGGAACAGCCCGCCTTCATTTAAAACCATGTCAGAGAACTAGTCACAGTAGGTAGCCTGGTGAGGACAAAGGGATTTCTTAGGCTCATATTCTGTTTCCCAATGCAGATCTGTCTGGCAACCAACCCATCAACAACGATTTAAAGCAAAAACGTCATGGCTTGACCGATCAGCATCGTGTGGGACGGAGCGGGATGGAGTCTACAGGACAATAAAATAAGAATTCCAATGCCAAAGGCATCTTAAGTTAAACATGGCAACTTTATCAACAGAGTTTCTGGAATCGTTATCAGACATCTTGAGGGCGTAGTGTAGTGAAAAAAAAACGTGTTCAACAGGGTTTATGCGAAGATAATGATTTACATAACACTACATATAGTAGTGCACAGGTATGGCTGACACATAAAAAGAGCGCAGATGGATTCCAGTCCCATAAAGTATTCTGGATATCTACAGGCATGTGCAAAAACGTTGATCTTTAAGTGTTTCCTCTCACAAACGTTTGAAATGTTTTTTTTGTAAATGGAATCACCCTTCCCTTGAATAATACCAAGCCAATTCAAAATAACGTATCTGTACCACTTCACCCTGCCTCCCATCCGCCCTCCTTTGCCAATGCTCACCTTCTGTACATATTTCAGTGCTCTTTCACTACCTTTATGCATTTACCATCACCTATTTCCTCTGGTTCCATGATTCTTTTTTAGTTAGACCTTCATTTCAGTGCAGGTATGGCTATCGTGTGGCCCAGGTAGTTAATGTAAATGGTTCTGGCCTCCATTGAAGTCAATTGAATCTAAAAAAGAAAACTGCCGTAACGATGGGTGGAAAGGTCTATAGTACACTCAGGGTTCCTGTGATGACACTGTTGTCCGGGAAGAGGGAGTGTGGAGGGAAGGGAGGAGAGAGGAAAGAGGGACTATTCAAATGGCGCTACCAGGTCATGTGGAAGACACACCTTGCCCATTTTATTGTGACACCTTGCATAAATACCTCAATCCCCATTTGCATGGCTTGAAGGTCGGGCTAAAGTGACAGGTCTCCTATTGGGCTTGGCTGCGAGAGGCAATTCCAGGCGGCGGAGGCCCTTTCTTGCGCCGCGGCTGTCACATCTACAGCAGGGATATTACCCAGACCCATTTGGACACACTGGCTCTGTGGCCACTCCTCAGCACATGAGCAGAGCAGAAAGGAACAGACACAGGCCATGGCATCACACACGGCCCAAACTCCATTTTAACACAAAGATGAATGGTACTGTAACACTGTGTGAGAGACTAATTTATTAAGGGGTTAAATTATTCATTGATTCCTTTATATTCCAACCTAGCCACTGTGGCAGCGTGCGTATAAGGGTAGGTAATGTCCACTTGAAAGAGTCCTCAGGAGAAATGGACAACCTCAAGCCACATTTAATGGAATTATTTTGCTTCAAAAAGCTTGTGTGTATGTGTGTGTGTGTTGTGTGAATAGGTTCATACATACATTTTAATAAAGTAGTATACTTCCATTTTGGCAGGCCATTGGAGGTTAGAGTAGTGACATTCCTACCGTCAATAAGCAGTGACTCTAATTCAGAGGGATTCTATGAAAGGTTTTTGGTGTAGGCCAGCCTGGAGTAGAGAGGGGGAGGTGGGATAATTAATCAAGTGTCATTTTGGGAAATCAGTTTTTCCGCAAACGGAAGTGGGCAAACCCCCTGCTGAAACATAGGGGGAAACATTGTCGATTTTCCAATGTTGTCAACTCATGTCACACAATGATAAAATTAAATATTCAAACCTCACAAATAGTTCTAATAGGCTCTCAGGAATTTCTTCATTACAGCCCCCAGGAGTACCGATATTCACGTTGCCAAGCGAGACAGTGTGATTTTTTATTTATTTCTGTTACACATCTTTCACAACTCATTTATACTTGACACCTGACATGTGCATCTGTCTCTGTATCCTTTCATAAGTATAGGGGCTGTTTGAGTGTTAGTAATGTGTATGGGGGGAGGGGGTAAACTACTTCCGCTTAATTTGTCTCATTAAGCAGATTGAAAGCTCGGAGTCTGTCTAGCCGTCTGATTTGGGCCAAGTTTTGGGATTGTGGTAAGCAACATATGAAGGGAAGTTGTAATTAGGTACTTCACAGTCCTAATCAAACAGAGCTAAATACTGATCAAGGAAAAAGCTGCAATTCATGTTGATGAGAATTTGTTGACACAACCTGCATGAGAAGAGAAATAAGCAAAACCTGCAACACTTAAGATTGGTCCCACTGATCAGGTATAGGACAGTCAAGTTGTCAACATCATCAGAATAATAGACTGTACGCCCACTCTAAACTTCTCCATAAAACAGCTGCATTTTTCTTGCTCACATATCGAAACTGATCAAAAAACTACAGATCAATTCCAACTAAATCTCTTGCCAAAGTGCCAAAAGAGCGGTGCTTAGGATATCCATCATTCTGTTTGTGTAGTAACCCACCCTTCTTCAAAAAACACACATCCACTGCAGCCAAAGACAGCGAGGGAGCGAGGGATACGACGCACTTAGCAAATTGTATTTGAAAGCCGGGGGGAATAAATAGTACAGATAAAGACTACCCTAATGTGCAGAAATCCATTAGAAATCTCATATTCACACATTGGAGAAATCTCACAAGACACACTAATGCCATTTTGTACGTTTTGCGAGCGTTTGCTGCCAGGGTGAGATGCTAACATAAAACATAATGGATTTATTTTTCTTCCTTCCCTGTTCTTGCATTCTGTTCTGTTCGAGCAGAAACTCTGTTACAGTGCGGAGACATTGCTGGGCTGGGTTCTCTTTCCTGAGATGTCATTTGGCTGGATGAGCGGTGGAGAGGGAGACACCGGAGGGCTAAAGTAGAACGTTTTAGAATTCTGCTACCTCCCTTCCTTCAAGACACACTATCACACTTACATATCCACTTTTGTCCGTTCTTGTGCTCTTGCAAACTTGTTTCACATAATCATTCATGGCCAAGGACGGTTTCAATTCCAAAGGACGCAAGTGACCAAGAACGCTTCAAATGTCCCGATGTGTTCTTGATCCGCCCCTTTTATTGAGGATGCATCGGTTTGGGGACTTGCTAGCGAGAACGCATCTGATATCCCAGAAGTCATTGCAAGAATCATGGCTCTTATGTCCTTGACATCTTGCATGACCGTTCTTACCTAGGACACTTGGCAAGAGCGTTCTTCTTAAGAACACAAGTACGTTCTTGCTTTCTTGGAATTGATAAGCAGCCCTGATCTCCGAGGGCTCCCTGCTCCCTCTGCTGTCAGTGCAGTCCCGATTGTGTGATTGGTGAGGAGCTGGAGAGGATAACTCTCCTGTAAAACCATTAGTGGTGAAGAAACACCACAACGGTGACGTACAGGTGATTCCACTGCGGCAATTAACAACTCAGCTGAACCTTAATTGTTCTCGCCAGACTGCCCCACGGCGCATCATTCAGCCGTGCCACCTTGAAGGGGGGCACTGCAGAGGCAGAGTGATATTATTACTGGAAGGTTTCATAAAGAAGATAGAGCAGCTGGAAAGGGAGAGGAGGAGAAGAAAGACTCAGGGAGTCAGCTCAGGTTTTCCACTGGTTGCATACTGAAAAGGCAAACTACTCTCACGACATTACTGGCTTGAAATTACCAAAGAACAGAGGGTAGCAAAAAGATGAGAAGATGAGTAAGGACAAGAGGCGCTAAGTCTAAAATCCTTTATTAAACTGCAACTGGGAATGTTGTGACTTTTCTCACCTCCGAGTAAAGTGAAACAACCGCGCCACAGCATAATAGAGCAGAACAGCATGTTGGATACACCACTTTATATGGACAGGTGCACGTGCTTTACAAGACAACTGGTAACCCAATTCCAATGAATGTGAGAAATAAAAATAAATAGACATTTTCAGCCTTATACATCTCATCCCACCAATTCCTTTTCGGGGGGTGTTTGTCCTTACATGCCATGCCCATCTGTGTCTGCGTGTGTTTGCATATATAAGACATCTATAAGTCAGCCCAGGCACATCCATGGGTGTGTGTGTGTGTGTGTGTGTGTGTGTGTGTGTGGCAGTCCCCTGGAGAATTGACATGGCACTGTTCCCGCCTCGCCTCCTTCTGAAGCCTGACCCCCAGACATTGGGAGCGGATCAATCAATTACATCTCCACTCCAGCAATCAAACAAGGTTATTATCGGGATCGGCTCACCGACCTGGAAAGGCCTGCCCAATCAAAGGCTGCTGTGATGTGGGGGCCAGCGCTCGCTCATGTGGCAGTAATGTGGAATGGCAGCTCACGCCGTCAACGGGCACAAGGATGGGGAGAGATGAGGAAAGTAGAAGAAAAGAGAAGAAAAATAAGAGGACACAGAGAATGCAAAGAGAGACGTAAAACGGAGAGGCGGTGGAAAGGAGAGCAAGGTGGACAAAGACAAAGAGAGAAAGAGGGGGCGATTTTCCTCTCCTCAAAACTCCATTTTCACCTTGACATAAAACTCTGAAGGACTGAGGAGGCAAGGCGAGGAGAAAGGAGAGAGAATGGCTGTAATGGCAACCGCAGCACAGTGCAGTTCTTAATGGCGGCGGCAAATCAATTCCATTAATATTTGCTTCATAAGCTTTTGGGCTTTTTTTTGGTTTGTTATGATGTATAAAAAAAACATCTCTCATACATACACAAAAATACCATAAAAAAATGTCTGTCACATCACAGATCACTACTTGTTATCTGATCCCATTTAGACAAGCCTAATACATAACCATAATGCATTGACAGAGATGGAGTCTTCAGCTAAATACATTGCAGCCTGCGGAAGCAGCAGTATGGTATTCAGGAGATATATACAACTTAACAAAAAGGTTTGGAGACTGAAATATTTCTACTCAAACAATGTAGGCCTCTGGTGTGTTGGAGAGGATTTTACGGGGGTGGTACACAACTGCAAAACTTTACCAGCGAGAACAATGGCATGATGGGATCGCGCCTAAATAGTATTGGATCTATATGATAAAACATTTCTAAGATTGGGCATAGCATAAAATTCCCTTTATAGTGGCGATTATGACGAGTCACCAAAAATAAACGGCAGGCCTAACTGGTGGGTAATGCAAATTTACTTCAGGCTTATGTAATCGAGAGCAAATTTGTGCATGTGTGAGATTATGTCTGTTGTATAATCTCTAAACTTTGAGTCCCTTTTGTGTCCAACCTTAGAGGCCTTCAAAGCCTTTCTGAGTGGTAGACTGCTGAGGTGTTCTGTCACAATGGTCCGCCTTAAACCCAGAGACTATTGTCCCCGCATTGTGGGTGTGTGTCTGCTAGAAAGGTTGCCTTGGGAACTAAGACTGATTGGATTATGAGATGGATAAACACAATGAATGGAGTTGATGTACCCTTCATACAAAGGCGGAAAAGATCCCCTAAATGATAGATCTCATGCGTAAAACAATCGCTGGTTGTGTGCGCAGTGTCAGAAGAGAGAACCTCCTATTTATAAAAGTAGGGCAGAGAATTGTCCCCAAGATTGCATTTCCATTAAGAATTTAAATTACGATATTTATTAATGGAACATTAACTGCTAAAGTAAGGAAGGAAACTAAGGTTTGATGTTATGTAGTGTGTGTGTGTATATATATATATATATATATATATATATATATATATATATATATATATATATATATATACACAGTACTGTGCAAAAGTTTGACAGATGTGAAAAAAATGCTGGCAAAAATTTGAAAGCAAAGAGTGGTCACAGCAAATATTTATTTGATTTAGATTGTTCATTCACTTTGCATTTAGTTAACTTAAAAAAACAAATTATTAAAACTTCAATTTTTGAAAGCATTCTTACTTTACACACCTGCCTAAAACTTTTGCACAGTACTATATATATATATGCAAAAGAGACATAGTCTCAGTCAGTCGACTCTGTATAGATAAATAAATATAGTTGACTATATATATTTGAGGTAGACTTCTTTAGATTTGACTCGCGGTTGACTCAAATGTTTAGGACAGCCAACATCAAGCACGTAGAGCAGGCAACCTATGTCCACAAGCATGATAAAACAAACTAAAGAACCTATCACAGTAATATTGGGAAAGGGCACCTTACATCCAGAAGGTCTGGATAATTGGATTTCTGTGTGGTTTACTTGTGTTGATACTGGCTGGTAGATCACTTTCATTTTTGTTAGCTTGTATCGTTAGCTGGAAAGTAATGGCAAGAAGCAGAAGCAGGGCAGGTGTAGAACAGTAATCAAATCCTGTTTGCACCTGTTTGTACAGCGTACCATCTCCATGTTGACCGCTCATCTTTGATACATTTCCCTAGTTGGATGCTAGCAATTCCAGTCATAGAGGTAAAGCTGAGACTTATTTGTGCTTTGCAAAGAAGGTCTGTTTAGGTACCACAGACTGAATAAAAAAAGTAAAAAGAACACAGTATTAAAACAAGGAGACAGACTTGCCATGACTATCCAGGAATGGATGTTACACAGTAGACATGTTAACCATACACAATTCTGTTTAAAGATGTAGCCAGAAATGTGATAGGTTCTCAAAAAGTGAGAGAATCTTTGTTAGGAATAGGACAGAAATTGATGGATATTTTCTGTTAAAAGGATGAACGGACGATGTGAAAGGGATAAACTTAAGACTCATTAAAGAAACAATGCCAATGCCAAGATACAATGGCAAGGCTCATTATCCCTAGGCATGCATGGTGGAGAGGGAGAGATTAGGTAGCGGGTGCAGAATGGTCCCTTTTCAAAATGCCAACCTCAGTCAGGGCAAGGGGTTTAAATACCACTCAAATGTCAGCAGGAGACCCAAAAGTCAAACTAAATTACCTCCTACCTGCTCCAACTCCACTTGCTGCACGGAGAGTGTGAGGATGGGCGTGCATGTGCAAAATAAAGTGTGAATGTGGTTGATGTGTGTTTGTCTGGGAGGGAGGAGGAGGAGCGGGGGGGTGTTAGAGTGACCTACACGGCAGAGCAATAGAAGCAAACTAGTTCATTTCCTACATGCTTCCCCTTTGAGAAACACTACCACAACACTAAGGCAGGGTACCGCTCTAAGAGGCTATAGTGCAGGCAAAGTCATGGGGACTTTTGATTACATTTCATGCATATTACATCTTTGGGCAAATGCACACTCACGGGTCCAACAAACAATCATTGTAAGAGGGAAACCGAAACACGTAGATTCAGGAATAAACTCTTTGATTCAATCTTACATTGTATCGAATTCACAGTAACAATAGCTCCGGATATCCACATGGAAATGATCGACAAAACACCTTGAAATGGGAAACAATATTTTACTGGCCAAAAATACGGGTGCATGCACTTACACAATAAATATGATTGGTAGGAGGGCATTGGGGATGGCATCCATAACGAGTGCCAGGCCAAGCCATTAGAAAGCCATCTGCCGGCAACAGTGCTCCGTTGGCACTGCCAGTCTGGAGGGGGCACGACGTGGAGAGGCCACAGGCCCTGTGTGCCAGGCCGTTTAGCGTGATTGATATGAACATTACAGACAACAAGGGGGAGGCGGCCAGTCCAGCTAGTCACTCCTTTATTCACTCATTTGTTTCAAATCCGCTAGGCCAGAACTTAGCGTGTGTGTGTGTGTGTGTGTGTGTGTGTGTGTATTCCTGATGGTGATGGAGCATGTCGGCGCAGCACGGGATGCGCACAAAGGAACACACACACACACACACACACACACACACACAACACCCCCAAATACATATAAGCAATCTGAAAAACACAGATCCAACTAATCAAAAAGAAAAGAAATCTTCACTGTTGAACTAGTCAACGATGAACTGGAATGTCTACTCAAAGAAAATCATCAAGGTGAAACAAAACCAACATGACAGCCGAGGCAAGATGGCAGGAAGCCTCTTGGGAAAGGAGGGAAAGGATGAGGACTGTCCGTGTTGGAGAGAGAGAGAGAGAGACGAGCAGCGCCCTTCTTTGCGCTGAAAGGTCACCATGTATGACGGGAGTAAAACATCTCAATAACCGGTCAGAACCCCAGAGAGAAAATAATTAAAAGAGACTGACTTGGTCCATAACTACAACAATAATCTAAGCTTAACAGACTATGTCGTCTGACAGTTGATGGTGTGCTGTAAAAGAAAGGTAGTAAAGCGGTGTGTGTTTGTTTTGACGGCGCTATTGCGAATAACTGACTTTGTTGCTTTTGTTTGTGCCGCTCTAAAGAAGTGAACTGCAGGCACAGCAAATGTGCAACACAGGATATGTTACAAATGGGATCATAAACATTTTAGACAAACTTTATTATCTCTCTCATTTCCCCTCCAGCACACCTCATTGTAATTGATTGTGGTTTGAAATGAATCTCGGCCAATTAAAACTGACGGTTGCAAACAAGTAGTTTTGGAGACACAATTCACCAATGTCTACAGGAAATAAACAATCATTCTGTAAAAGACACAAAAGACTAAATGCAAAGATAAGTCGCAAAGGGATAAATGCCTTTGAGCAATGGGGAAGTATCAGCTATATATTGATGCTTGCCTAGTTTGAGGCCTAAGTGCATAGACCCTAAGTGCAATGGGCCGACATAACTAGCTCCATTACAACTGCATTTGCCGGGAAAAAAATCTATTTAAGAGAACAGCATACACTGTTATACAACAATAACAACCAAGAGCATTGCACATCCTAACTGGTGTACTTCACCATTAAAAAGAGAAACCATCATAGATCAACCTTGAGGTATAGTCTGTCAAATCTAATTCATAGATTAGGATAGGATATCCATTCTGGACATTGGCAGGGTAAAATCAATCGTTGGGTTACTAGGATGACTAATCTAATTGGCAGACATTTTACTGGTACTTTGTCATGTCCAGGCATCAATATACTTTCAATAGCATGCCTAAACTGTAATTGCATATGGCATTAGGCTGAACAATGGATGTATATAAATTGCATTGACAATTTACATTTATAAATAGAATACCTCACTTTGACAATTACAAAAAAGAAATGGAGCAAAGGCCCAAAAACGGACCGCATTTTACAAAATAGTTGTAGATGTTACTAGCCAGGCTCAAATGTAGTGAGTTTGTTGATGTAGATAATGCAAGCTGTTCTCTTGTCCTGTTAGCGCACTACAAGCTAAGGGGCTGGCCAGCATGAGGCTGAATGTTTACAATCACAGCATGGCCAAGCTGGTGGCGTGTATCACAGAAGCTCCTCCGTTTTTATACTAAAGATTATTATTTATTCATTTTAACAGGGTCCTCTGTTTATGTATGCATACAAAATGTATGCATTGAAAAAAATAAAAAGTTTTATGTAAGATAATAAGCGACAAGCCTCTTAAAATGAGTAGAAATAGAAGAAATTATGGTATAATGGCGATACAAATATTTTACTAGATGTGGAATTAAAGAGAAAGGACAGAATACAGATCCACTTCCTGCTTTCTGTCTCAGAGTAGAAGCTGGGCAAGCTGTTGGGAAGCCTTACCTGAGCAGAGGCTGGAAGATGACAGTGATGTTCCTGGCTCCTGGTTTACACACAAACTTCATTTCCCCGCCCTCAATCAGGTTGTCATCGGCTCCGCCTGGAACACGAGGGAAGAGACTAATGAAATCAAGCGAAGAGACATGCTGTGTAAGCTGGATGGGACATGTCCTGTAGTAATGTTTAGAACAAGCAGGGCAGGTCTTTATCTGTGTCTAGGATATCAAGTTTAAAACTTTAGGAACATTACAATCCACACACCACATTATACACACACACACACACACACACACACACACACACCCCTTCATGCCCCTACACTGTAGAGCAGGTCCACCCCAATGCTAACAGGGTTAATCAGAAAATCATTGGCGTGTAGGTCAGTGCACCAAGGCCGACAGAGAGTGGGGTGGAAAGAAACCGAGAGAGAGAGAATCAACAGCCCCATTGCTCATTACCTCCACTCATCCTGAAGTAAGCCATATAATTGACAGCGAAAACATCGTCTTCCGGTTGTCAATACCAGGGAGCGTGCTGTGCATGCATGTGTGATTGTCTTTGTGATTAGGGATGGATTTGAATGTGTCTGTTTGTCTGTGTGCAACTAGCCCCAACGGTCAATGAATATAAATCACAGAGCGGCAGAGGAGCAGCTCAGCCCCCTGAGTGGTGACAACGCTGTTCATTTAAATGTCAGTGACGTTACTCATAACCGGGGTTTGGTGTGGCCCAAAATGTAGACCCCCTTTCTTTGTGGCTCACAACAAGAAAACGAAGGGAAACCAATTATTGTAATGGCCTTCACATTTTTTTCAGGGTCATGATTCCAATGAGTGAGTCAGTTGTAAGCAAATGAGGCTACTTGAAATGATGCTGCAGAACGCTCCTGTGAGCTTTGCCTCGATGCTACAATGCACGCCCTATCTATCTCTCATTTCAGCGTCCCATGAGGCTTGAAGGACTGTGCGATGGAACACACGACAAAACTGCTGCAGCTGCATCGCAGCTTCATTCAAATGCATAAGACACTGCGTGCCTCCCTAATACAGTCAATTACATTCCAATGGAACAAGTTCAAATTGTCAATAAAACTCAGAAAATGAGACCTTTCTATTCCATCGCAAAAGCTTTCAGACAACTTCATCTGTTCCGCTGCTTTGAATGGAGCTTTTCGCTGGAAGCCTGGCTCTTGTTGCTAAGTGTAAATAGAATCTTGTTCCCAATTCTCTCCCTTTCTTTTTGTCTTAATCTCTCCATCCCTTCATCCACCCCTTCGAGCCGAGCCAATTCAATTAAGACTCAATTACGCCTCTTAAACAAAGCTGGCGCTGGTCTCTCCCTCTCATGAAGAGTAGCAAACGGGAGAAGGAACGGAGGAGAGAAGAAAACTTGGCTTCACTTTTATGCCAAGTCAGCACTCTTCATCGACTTTTCAACACATACAAATTAACTTTACATACACGTCACTCCAAAGAGTCTTCAATAAAGTCAATTACTACTTTTAATGGGTTTCACTTTCTTCACAAGAACTCAACGTCAAGCAGGGTGCAAACACGAAGACACCAACAACGCTGACTGTGGACTGCTTATTCCCAGTGACAGTGACCAATTTCATTTTATGCTAAACATCTGCATTGATGTTAGACAAAAGAGGGCCGGGGAGACCCCATTGGTCCGCATGGCCCATGAGCAGCTGCCAACTGGGCATGGTGTTCATGAATATTTAATAGGAAGGCATTAATATGTATAGGATTTTCTGGACTCGACAGGATGGCTCTGGTTACAGGTCAGGTTGCCCCAACGTCCAGCAAACCAATTCAAACCAAGGGTAATGTACAGCGTGCGTGTGTGTGGGTGTGGGTGTGGGTGTGTGTGTGTAATCCACCAAGCAGGCAGTGCGTCGCCTGGTGTTGCGTCTGATCCGGGATTAGTGGGAAGGGTGTGCCTCTCCCCAGTGGAACAGCAGAGGAGGAGGGGAGAAGGGCCGACACATCGTCATGGAGGAAAATCCCCCTGAAATCCCCTGCAGGCTCCACACCTCTTACTTTACAGTCCTCACACCTCTATGGCCACTGCAGACAGCACCTTCCATGAACACATGGATTACCTATCATGGTTTTACCCCATCTCACACACACACACACACAGATGGAGGTAAATGTTATCATATGCACCAACACGTGTTCCTAAACACACTAAAAAAGGAACACATACACACAAAGCGACACACAGCCCACTGACCACCTATGGCCATATGATCTCTCACACATTCACAGACACAAACCTTTCGCTCAAAGGCCCTCCAGCCCCCTGAGGTGCACTACCCAGCCCACATGTAATCAAGCCAGGCAGTGACTTAGTGAAATTGCATTAGCCACACTATCTTGGGTTTGATTAGAAATGGTTTGATCCTGTGATGTATGCCATCCCAGCCCGGGTCTGGGGAGGGAGACGGAAGACGTGCAATGACTTCTGTAACACACACACACACACACACACACACACACACACACACACACACACTGTAAGTTCTGGCCTGGAGTGTGTAAGTCCAAACACACAGGCAGGCCAGCAGAATCAACTATCATCCCAAAAATACAGGCAAAGTGTGAGGGGGATTAGTGGGATACAGTGTTTGTATCACACAAAGGAATTCAGTATATGTGGCAGTCAAAACACTCATTAGTACCATCAGACAAAATGAGTGCAAAGTCAGTGTGTGTGCATTTAGGAATTAAATTCCAGTTTCAATAGACAACAGTCCTAGCATTTACAATCCTATAAGTATGTTTGCATTCCTTGAGTATGTTAATCCAATGATAGCCATGGCAGTTGTGGGACGCCATTTTTAATCTCTACAGCCGTCCGTAATGTTTGGTCCGATAACGAGACCCCTCTGTAGCTCTTGCCAGGTGTTGACTTCAGAAAGCAGACAGACTAGGTGAGGGTTCGCTTCTCCCCAAACCCAGTAGTCTAGATGGTCTGAGGAAAGCCAGAAAGAAAGATACACAAAGACAACAATCCCAACGAAAAACATACAACCAACGTTTGCGTTTGTACTGTAAGTAGAAGGGGAATTTCAAAGTTAGGAGGACGTACAAACCTAAACTAAATAAATGAAATATAATCCATCTTGACTATTTCCTTAAAATGAACCTAAAACCCTGGTAAAAGCAGTGGTTGTAATGAGTTGAGGGCTCCCACAGTTCAATAATGCATGAATCCCTGACCTCGGGCTCAGGCAGTCGGGCTCCACCACCATCTTTTAATGAGCTCCTTCTATTATTCAAATGAATCTGACACCAATATCTTTTCCTATCGACGAGACAAAAAACGTAAGCACAGAATCGATTATGGATGCAGAGAGCAAAAAAAGTACAGCATTTTTTATAAATAAACGTGCGGCCAAGTGTACATTGAGTTAGATAAATTATTCACATTGTCAAAGCAGGCCCTGTGTCTCAGAGGCCTGTTTTAATGAATACACATCTGTCAGATGAAAGACCATACACTCAGCTACTGGACTGGTCATCAGTTTGGTGTAATGATCAATCTGAGACACAGAAATGAACAAATAGCTGTTTACTGATGATGCATCTTCTGTTGATTGTAAGGGCTTTAAAGTAATTTGGTCCATTAGACAAACATTTTCATCCTTTTTTTATTTCTTTACTTTTATACAGCCAGCTCCCACACATTGAAATATTAAATACATGGTATCCAGTGCAGGAAGACTGGTTTGCAGTGTACTAAAGATTCTACAAATATGAGCAACTAAACAGATAAACTAGACAGTTAAATGTTTTTACTCATTTCCCTTCCACCCTCCACAAAAATGATCGCTACAGAGGTTACAGTATATTAACAAATGGACCACAGCACATTTTGTCTTTCAAATTCAGGTCTCTTGACTTTACCTTAGTCTCATTTTCTTTGCACTGCACCTGCAGAACACCTCTCTACTTCACTGTCTGTCACCTTGCCTGTCGCTACCAAGCCAACTTTTGTGGTATCAAGTGTAGCACGTCCTTGACCCCGTCAGAATCCCGTGCATGAATCATATGCAGTGCTCTACTATATCAACCAGAGGTGAAAAGGTTGCTTCTAATGTTTGAAAGGCAGCATGTCTTCCACTTGGCTGCTTTAAAGGGCCTGGAGGCTCATAACCAGAGGATGGTTTTGTCCTTATCTCCTCATTTGACCAAATATTCTGCAAAGCCAAAGGCTACGTGTTTGGTGATCCTCTTATTATACACCAAAATACCTCTTTAAATTGCTTTTGGCTGTAACATTAAATCATGTATTGAAAATCGTATCAAGCCGCCTGCACATTTGACATACCGGAGGTAACTTGTACATTCCTTCGTCTGGACTATTCAGCCAGACTAAATCCTGTTTTATGTTGGCTGAAGCACCGCCATATAAAATTGAATGTAGGTAAAGCATCATTTTCACTAAACAATCATTGAGCGTGTGAAACCTTGCAGTTTTGCTGATCTTCCAGTCAAGGGTTTTAGTGCAGGTTTGTGTCTGTCAGTGCTACCACAGGGACAGAGGAGACAGACTAGTGTTGGGACTCTCCCCATCGGCTGCTGCAGGGGGACGTGTGGTTACGCCTCTTCGAAACATATCGATACCACTATTGATGGGGCTTGCGAGTGCGTGCGTGTGACTGTGTGTGTATGTGTGTGTGTGTTTTGAACACGTGTCTAGCCCTTAGGAACCTGTTCATGTGGCCGCCTATTACATGTGGCCAGGTAGCGTGTAGTCGGCCACAGCTTGTCAACCTACTCTTTTCTCCCTCTTCTTCCACACTCATCTCCAATCAGCCGGGTTGAGATTAAAGGTAAACATGGGGGTGACAGCCGTAGCCGCGGATGATGACAGGCCCCATGCTGATTAAAATTAGCCAAGGGCAGGGAAAACTAGCGTATCAGGCCCCCTCTCCCTCTATCTCGTCTTTGTATTTGTCTGTTCCCGCTCGCTTTGCTTGTTTTCCATCCATTTGTAATTAAGGGTCTGCTCTTTGTCAACCATCATCAAGCTTTTCTTCTTCTCTTCCTCCACACCCCCTTTCCCACTCCATTGTTTATATAACTGATTGGAGAAAGTGCTTCACTGTTCCCATTTCCAGCTCTTGCGGTGTTCTTTCTTCTACGTGAGTCGTGGGGTGGGGGAAAAGCCTAGTGTGGTCCCAAACTAACATTATTGCAGACTGCAGACACCACACACGTATTTGAAACCAACGGAACATGGCCTATTAGAAGAACTTACTTTATTCGACCAGACCTAGATGTTTATTAAATGGACAAGTCAGTAAGAGCACAATGAACAGAAACTATCCCTGTTTTTTAGGCCAAATCTCAACATCCATCAGTGCCCAACAGGCTCAATGCAGCCTCTTATGAGAAAGCTCCAGCTATTACAAGCTACAGTACAGTTGCAGACAATCTCCCAGCCCCAATCTCATTTCAACACTGGCGCTAATTCAATCACTAATTTGCCACTGATGAGATCCCACAACTGTGCCTCGGTATTAGGGTGCATGTGTATTGCATGAAGGTAAATGTGTGTGTGTGTGTGTGTGTGTGTGTGTGCGTGTGCTTTTGTATATTTGTGTGTGTTAGTGATGGTGGAAAGCGAGTAATAACAACCTCTAATGTGGTTCCAACCAATAAAATTGTCCTTTGCTAAATATGTGGCAAGGCAAATTGAACGTGACGTACCTAATACCCACAATGCCCACAATGACTGCAGCAGAGTTTCTGCTGCTGTGTGTGTGTGTGTGTGTTTGTGTGTGTGTGTGTGTGTGTGTGTGTGTGTGTGTGTGTGTGTGTGTGTGTGTGTGTGTGTGTGCACGTGCATGCGAGATAATCGCTATATGCAATGTTCCCTAGCTGGCGTAACAGCATGAATGCGGCATGTCAGCCATTTCTAACGTAATAACCTGTCAGGTGACCCATGCTCCTCCAGCCTTATCTCTAAAGCCAGTTATGTAAGGGCGGGATGGGCGCCGCTCAAAAGGCCTGACACAGGAACAAGAGGGGGGAACCTGTCACCTCCAACATGGCGTTCAGGGACGGCAACACGCTGTGAAACTCATGGGTGAGAACTCCATTTCCACACATCAAACATCCATGTGATATGTAGGCCTCTTGCACACACATGGCATGTGACGCACACTTAAGAGCAACCTGAAAGGGCTTGTCAATCATGTTGGACAGTGTCATTACAACATGACTGGTTTCCTGCGCAGCAAATATCATGTTTTTAATATGTCCATTTACACTATGGTACCTTGTTACTATGAGCTAACAGAAACATGCGTCCTTCCATTAGGCCCTTTTCACACATTTTTAAGGATTGTGAAGAAAGGAGCACAATGCAGTCCTGACTTGATAATGAGCATAAAGAAAATAACACTGGCTTGATAGACTTTAATTTTCTCTTAAATAATGCAAAGAACTAAGTTTACTCACGTTAACAAAGTGAGTCTTTATAACCCTTCCATTAAGGTTCTTGAAATAACTTTAGCATTCAGCCACCAAGAAAACAGTTTTGAAAATTGACAACAAATTCCTCCAGATGGCAGAGAAATCACTGAAAGTGGAAAGTGTTTTTCATATAAATTAAAATCACACATATCTATCAACGAAACATGCGAGTGTGAGACTGTGCATGTGTGTGTGTGTGTGAGAGAGAGTGTGAGTGAAAAGTGTGAGTGAGAAAGAGCAAGATCAATCACTGTGCTGTACAAGTGAGCGCATATTCAACAACTTCCAGCAATTTAATCTCCTAATAATTATTGACGTTCCTCCTGGGGAAGTTCAATTCTGTCTCGGGTTCCATTTATGAATATGATAAATCATAATTGCCAGGTCAGTGGAAGTCAAGTATTGATCGTTCTCTGAGTCAAGGGAACGCTGTTACTGTTGAATACAGTGTAAGAAAGCAGGAAGAAATAAAATGATGGAAAAGATTGGATATTTCATCATGAAAAGCAGATTGAGAGTCCCAAAGCCAATAGATTAAAACTAATTGAGGATACACAGTAGACAGGTATCATGGTCCTCCAAATGGGTTGGATAAGAGCTACAAGGTGGTAATTAACTTAATCTGTCATGGTTAATACGCATTAAGTCAATTTTTGACAAACTTATTTTGCCTTGATCAAGGAGGATACTGCTTTAATATTATGAAAGCTACGTACTGGTATTAAGAGAGGGCCATTGGCCACGATATAGGACTACCTAAAAGGAGCGTACAACGTTATGTTGTTATACTTCACAGGGTGGACTGGTCCGCTAGATGAGGTGGCTTTTCACTGGCAGCATAATAAACATACGCCTCACAGCCACCCCCTCTCTCTCTCTCTTGCACCCTACCCCACATCCTCCCAGAAGACATTTTTCCATTTACACCTCTTCCTCCCCTCCCCATTGTGTCCGTCCAAATCGGCTTGACAGGAAACAGCACTTCTGGTCCATCAACTCGGCTCCTTTCCTCTCCAACACCCCCGTCCCCCCCCTCCAGGGAACACCAGGCTATTATACATCAACACAAACCCCAACAACACAAAATTGCCCTTTTCTTCCAACCACGAGTTAGCTCCTCGGAAGCGAGATAACTATTTTGTAACTTGATTAAGTCAGTATATTTTATTATTTTCTTTGCGGGACACCAAGTGAACAATTCTATTTTGAATATCAGAAGGAGGAGACTTATAAATGTGTGAAATTGATTTGCAGTTTGGTCATTATGACCATTTCTCAGGGGGGTTGGGTTGCCATTGAGTTGTGTGTGTTCTAGTGGGTTTGGGGAGTGACTAACAGGCTTTTGTGTGTAGCCTTTGTTCAGAGAATGTCAATACAATTGTGCCCTGGGGCAAAGAAATATTGCTTGGAATGTGGCTACTGCAACAATGTAAAAAAGAAAAGAACATAAGCACATCAGTGATTCAGTGCAACACCAGCCCAGGTTCTTATTGAGAAATACGCAACCTGCACCTTTGAAATGACCTCCAAGGCACTCCAAGCCCACCCTGCCCAGACTGAAGATACGGAGGCAATAAAAGAGATGGGGTTGTAAAAGTATTCCAATTGGAATGGCCACGTACTTAGCCATGATAACATATCCATAGCAGGAAAGTGTTATTTTCATAACTTGTGGAAGTGGCTGTGTGATCCTAGAGAGGGGATTTGTGTACACACATGCATGGACATGGTTTCTGAGAAAGAAAGACTAAGACACACGCACATGCACGCGCACACGCACACGGCTACATATGGAAAAATAATAAAGTCTTTAGATGAAGCTTGGGACTAATTGAAGCACATGAGATGTGCCTCAGTGAAGGCGTCAAGTAATTAAGCTCCAGCTAGATTTGTGTGTGTACGCTGTGCCGGTGTGTGTAACGAGATAGATGGTGGGCTCTACCATGCAATACCCAGGAGGCATATATCATGTGCAATTCAACTGACTGCCAAGTCAATAAGGATAGGTTGTCGACTTGCTGTATGAATTGCAGAGATGAAAGGCAGGTGTTAAGCTGTAGTGAAACCTACATTATAATACACAATGCTGTATGTGGTTAAACAATGATGCCGGCAGAGCAGCTGGTGAGAGACCTTAGGCAAGCTGGTCAATTGAGTGGATGGTCACCAACGGTGTAGTCATTTGCTCCATTTGCTCCTAGCAACACCATTGTCTTTGCTATCTTTGTTTTATTTCTTTTTGGCTGCATTTTCATATTTTGAAATTTTTTGGACAAATCTGTCAGGATAAATGCGGTATGAGCATTGATTGTAAACGATGACTGCAATAGTATGTTCACATGCATAAAAAAAGTACACATATTTTGCTGCTTATGGCGTTGATTTTCAGGTTGATCACGGTTCTGCTTCTGGAGCTTACTTAAGTTAAGATCCTTAGGTTTGTTTAATTCTTTTTTTTCTTAGTGTTTATGGTCAAATGAAGAAGGAAAAAAAAGCTGTTTGTTTGTATGTTATTCTTTTGGGTCATTTCTAGGCCAGTATGCTATGATTGGTTATGTCAAGTTCCTTGGCTGTACGTGAGAAGGTCATCAACTTGCGAGATCAAAGTTCATGTAGACAGCAACTTGCGTGGACGTACCGTACAGATTAGGCAATAACAAGTGCAGGCATATTATAGCCTCTTAATGAACTTTCTTGAAAAGCAAATTTGTTATTAGGCATGTTAATTGTATTATAATCTCGGACTAATTTGGTTCCATAAATGCAACATGAAAAAGGGAGTATTGTAGCAAACGCTCACAATTTTGTGTTAAAAACGTATAACAAAATCATGAAATCTAAACAATATACTTGAAATGCATGTAATAGTTTGCACAACGTCCCAGTCAAAGCTAAAGTGTTATAGATGTGCAGTGTCATAATAGCTTTATAATAAACAGATTAAGTACTATTGTCCTCAGAAAATGTTATCACCATTAGGCAATGTGGCACTTGTGCATAATGATAGGACTAAGGCAGATATGTTTCGGTTCCAGCTCTCCAACCCTTCAATTGCAGTAGAACTTAATTTCCTCACTTTCAGAAGACCTACAGATGGTTGTTTGATAGCCATTTTGTATTGTATGGCTGTATGCTTTAACCAGTCCTTAACTCTCACTTCCTCCATTCTCTCTATCCTCTTTCTTGTAATTTACTGTTTTATGCAAGAAACTGATTAAAAAAAGGACAAAGATATCTCTTTTCCTACCTGTCCCAAAGCATACCGTATTTTTCATTTTATTTTACTCCTGAAATTCCTGAATGAGTTGTTCAGTGGTCTTATGAAACATTTAACCTTCCTTCTTTCCTCTCCCTCTCTATTCACGTCCACTTGATTCACTTTCTAAATCGTTTGTATTCCTTCAATCTTTCTCAGCCAGACATGTGGCAAAACCTATGCAGTGTGACAGCAGAAATAAAAGCATAGAGAAACCTCATCTTCTTACAACGCTTCGAGGCATTCAAGCAGTCCCTTTTATTTCTGATGTGCAGAGAACAGAAAAGAAGTGCGTTGGTATTTGAAGCCCGTTTCTTTTTTTGGGGGGGTTTCTTTACAAAAATTAATTCAGGTATTTCATTTGAAGCTTAATTTTACTTATGATAACCATGTTAGAGCGATGGGCTGGTTTTGGCATTTCTTATCCAATCATTTGTGTAGATTGGAGGCTAAAGGACATTTAAACATCTAACCTGTTCAATTCTATGCTAAAAATATATGTTATGGAAAAGGACCTTTATTTTGCAAGTGTGTAAGAAAAAAGAAAAAAAAAGAAAATTAAAAAAGTGTTAAATGCAAATATTGTCTATTAGTGATGCAGTTATATCCGAGTGATAAAAATGTACATTCTGATTAATAGTGGATGGGTTGCAGGGGAATGAAATTATAGGTGTTTGTATTTGGGAAGTTGCAGAGACATTACGAATTTTTTATCTGATGGTATAAAAGATGCCAGCCCGTGTTCAGGCTATTGTGGAAATACCTGTTGCCGTTTTCATCTTCCCAAAAATAAAGAACTTTTACTTTAAATAAATGTTTATTTATGAGAATAATGGTAATGTGTGGTCTGTTGCGGGTCTCTAAATCGGAGAAAATAATTTGTTGGGGTGGGTGGCAGGTGGACGATTTATGCGTACATGCGGATTGGGATGACATCGCAGCCGATCCGTGCATCACTGTCTATGCATGAGTGAGAGCCCTTTTCTAAAGATTACAAGAACCCTCCTCCTGTTTACTGTCTTTCATCCTTTAGCAGTTTCAGTTTCCTTCCATCTCTATCTCCCTTTCTCTCTCCCTCCATCTTTCCCTCTCGCTCGCTCTCTCTCTCTCCATGTTATGCAGACAACGTCTCAGAGGTACTAGGTGTGAAAAAAGAGAAACATGCAGACAAACAGCGCTGTCAGGCACTGCTGATTGAAACCTCAAGGTCACTGCGGAGCGGCAGAGGGAGAGGAGAGAAAAAACAGAGAGACTGACTCTCCAGAGTCTCTATCTAGCTAGCCCTCTCGCTGAGCTTCTGTGTGTGTGTGTGTGTGTGTGTGTGTGTGTGTGTGCGCGAGTGATTGAAAGAGTGAAAGGGAGAGAGGTAAAAACAGAGAAGGGGATAGGAGGGTATATCAGCATCTGCAGCGAGGTTTTTAAGGCCTGCCCGCAGCGGAGTTTTGCAAAGTCACCCTCTCTTCAATCTCTCATCATTCCCTCAACGATCTCCTCCTCTCGACCTGTGTGTCACTGCACAGCAGAGTCGCTGAGGCTTGCTTGGGGCGGCCCATTGCAAAAGCAGACAAGAGACCCCCCACTGGGTCTCACAGATACTCAATCCACCTCAGCATTACGGCTAAATCCCTCCCTGATTGGCAAGGCATCGCACAGTAACTATCCGTGCCAAATCTCTCAGTTCAATTTGTTTTAAATAGGCTACATACTAAGGGATATTATTGTGAGATTGTTGCTGTGACGGTATGTTTGCAAATATTTGGTGGCAGCCACAAATGGGTATAATCTTGCTCCTAATGTACTTTGGGTTCAATGCGGTGTCTTGCATGGTAAACATCTGGGCCATATTTTTTTTCCTCTCTCTCTCTCTCTCTCTCTCTCTCTCTCTCTCTCTCTCTCTCTCTCTCTCTCTCTCTCTCTCTCTCTCTCTCTCTCTCTCTCTCATTCACTCCTACCCTCTGGTCCCATCTCTTTCCTTACCTTGCAGTTCTCCACTCTTGCTGTAGAGCTCCCTCCGCTGTTCCCTTAGGTAGGCGCTCATGCTGATGGCGTGGGACGAGGACTCAAACCTGGAAGACGCAGTGGAAGAACACCCTCAGCATCATTTCACCCTGTGGCACGATGCATTTCTACTTAGTTCACTACGCTCGTACTTGAAGAGGGACTGCTTGGCGCGCTGGGGTTTCTTCTTGGCGAAGAACGCGGCGAACTCGCTGCCAGTGCTGGCGTAAGAGAGCTGGGCAGAGGGCTCGGCGGCGCTGCGAGTGTTCTTCACATCCAGGTAGTCCATCAGCAGAACCTACACAACACACAGCACAGCATTATCCATCAGAGCTTGACAAAGTCCCTACTAGAACGTACTCGACGTATATTAGACGCACAGAGATTTCATTGTGGATGTGGGACATTTTGGGGGGATTCTTTAAATACATTTCAAATGAAAAGTTATTTTGAATGACTTAAAATGGGTCAAATCAATGACATGCTTAACCAGATAAAAACAACCATTTCTGGCAACAGGTCTAAAGAGAAAATAAATAATTGAGTCAGATATATGAAGAAAAATTCCATTAGCATAACTTGATGACTTCCATGACTAAAAATGTATATTCTCCATTTTCAAGTGTCTGAATGATCTATGAAAAGATCCATCAATGTAGTTCGATATAGAGCTCATCATGATTTAACAAAAGCCTAGGACAGAAATATAACTCAAAGTGAACTTTCCCGTTCTATCATTGTCTCCCCATAAATCTCAGCGCTGCCCTTCTCTCGTTCTGTCACTCTCTCGGCCTGATCTGCCTCGCCCAATCTGTCTGCATTCCTCATTTCTCAGCATTGCCCTCTCTCTCCTTGTCTCTGTCTCTCTCTGGGAATACATATGTTCTAAATTAGCCTCTTGTGGCTAATAGGTTCATAATTTACTCAGGTCATTTGGCCTGTGTGGTTCTAATTCGGACGGGCAAGGGGCTGCCCAAAGTAGGCCGAGAGTAATGGCTGAGCAGATGGAAATCTAGCCAAACCTTAATGATGTCATTAAAGCTGAACAGGACCCTGGTCACTGCAGAGGGAAGCCCATACATACACACACACGCACACGGGTGACCGCACACAAATGGCTGCGCAAACATTGAACGCAGAAACATACTCTCTTCCTCGCGAGCGCAAACTCATTCAGCCATTGGCCTTGTACGCACTAACCCTCTCCACTAGTCACAGGGTTAGCCTCACCTAGCTCTGCTACTAATCTTGTCAGTGCATTCATTACTAATGGTGGGATTACGGAACGAAGCCCCACTAGCTAACAGCATGGCAGACCTAATGAAATGCCAGCAATGATCTGATTAAGGGGCTCTGCCCCTACTAAAATGGCATTAGCTCGGAGTGAGAGTGAACTTTGGAGGCAATTAACCACATCGATAGGCCAGAGAGACGGAAGGAGGATAGAGGAAGTAGAATCCAAGGAGGAAGAGATAGAAACTTGAAAACATGAAGAGAAACACCAAAGGATTTGAGGGGGGAAAAGCATTACTGCAAAGTAGGCAGGAGAGAGTAAGAAGAGTAGACCGGGTTTTGATGAATTATTTCATAATTCTTATTTCATCAGACCTGATCTGACAAACAAAGTGAGTGTAAAACCATGTGGCCTATTGAGGAGCCTATGTCTGTTTGTCTCTGCCTGCCTGGGTGACTTTCAAGAACATGTTTTGGACTAGAGAGACTGTTTATGTGAACAGTAAGTTGATTTATCCTCCTTCATACTCATGTGCATTGCGCTGCATGTGTGTGTGTGTGTGTGTGTCTGTGTGTGTGTGTCTAGGTGTATTATGCGTATCTGTATGCTTTTGTCCACCTCCACTTCACATCAACCGCAACAAATCTTATTAAAATCTCCTTCGTTTCAGAAAAGTGTCTGTGAGGGTTTGACCACACACCTGTGTATGTGTGTGTGTGTCTGTGTGTCAGCTCTAGAAGCCTCCCACCCCCATCACATCAAGCACATTAAACCTTATTAAAATCACCTTTATTCCAGCAACAGTCAATCTCTTTCCAATCACATCTCTCTCCCTAGTCGTCTTAGATCTTATTACCATCACCTTTATGTGGCCAGACACCTCATTACTGAAGCATACCTCACACAGTGACATAGAGACACAGGCACGCCGCCGTTTCCTTACTTTATCAAGTGGTGGAACCATTGAGGGATGGAGGAGCCAATATGTAGGTGGTGGGGGGGGGGGGGGCATGGAAAGAGCGACATAAAGATAGGGAGGAGGGGTTGAGAGAAAAGAATAAGCCAAGGGCTCGATGCTTCTGCAAAGCTACCAACTTGCTATGCATCTTGGCACGTCTAAATCTAAAAAAAAAAATTGCATATAAAAATATGGTTCAACACTTACATGTACGGAGAAATAAAGCCTGGACGTCCACATAATATAATATTACTTGAAAGGAACCATTGGTAATTTTTAAACTGCTTTCTAGCTATCTGTGAATAATTTTTTTTTTGTCATAAAAAAAAGAAAAAAGTGTAAAAGAAATAAGAAAACACCTCTGAGTTTTTGGGGGTTTTGTGGCCACAAAGAAAAGCTTTAATCATGTCTGTACTCAGCAAACAGCAATGTGGTTACAAGAGATTTTAAATGCTTATAATACCAAACGGTTTTCAATGTAAAGAACATGCACTTACATTTCAGGGTAGTTGCATCCTTCAGTGTGGAAACAACAGATGTAGGGTTGGGCAAATATTATACAAAGTAAGGCCAATTCACTTGTAATTTTGTTGTTGTTGTTGTTTTACACAACACATCTGCGAAAACAGCACTTCTTCAGATTAAAGGAACCATAAAACTTTGAGAAACTAAAAATTAAATACTTTTTTTAGTCAATGAAAAGAAGTACAGAAAAGAAGAATGACTTTTCTGACCAAGCCGGCAATGACTTGTTGGGTCTCTCAGTAAAAAAAAAAAAGCTTTGTTATGCTGCAATACCTTTTTTCTGATCCAATCAGGTCAGGGTTGTCTGGTTCAACTTGGCTTGGAACTTTGAGGTGAAAATGACTATGAAGGATGGGCACTTTCAAAGGCAACATATGAACAGCTCCTGGTCTGCCTTTGGGCAGTGAATGGGAATACTTTATTTCTGGTGGAGGCAGGGGCCTTGTAGTGACCTGGATTTCTGTCAGATAAGTCCGTTGAGTGAGGTCAATTGGACACAAACTTATGTCGGCAGGATTTCAGTACCTTTGAGGAGGCGGACAAGCATATAGGAGCAGAGGGATGGAGGTGTTAAAGGAAAACCCCATAAAGAAGATTTGGTAATCATCTGCAGTGCGTTCTTTTTGGGGAAGCATACTTGCATTCAGAAACCCATGCTACGGGGAGAGAGAGATAAACAGTGTTTCAATGGGATGTGTCGCAAATCGCAATCCCAAATATAAGCAAGGAGATGACTTTTCAAAATGAAGTGTTGCAGAAATAGATCTGTGACTGTCAGACAGTGATACGGACAATCTACTAGATTCTATAACTATTTTTACTTCAAAATATTAGCGATACAAAGCGAAGGGCAGAAGCAAAGCTCTCAACAAATGTCGAGTATAGCACCTCGGTGACAATTGTAACAATTTTGTTGATACATTTAAAAGGTTGGCCATCACTTCTGTCACAGCCAGCACGCAAGCAGTTGTGGTTGTTTAGCTTCCACGGTCCCGCATAGCCATCAGGCTTTCTAGTATCTCAAGACCCCATAGGGCCTGACCACTACGCTCAGAGGTGAATGACAGCGTTCTATTATAAAATGGTCAGATTGGGGCTAGACTTACTGACCCCAAGCTAACAGGCAGCATGGGGAGAACACAGATTGGACCAGCAGTCCTGATGACAATGTCCAAATCACTGACTTCTTCTGTGACCTTTGTAGGGGTGACTAAGCGCCACTCAAAGGGAAAAGCACTGTCGCATTTTCTTTGGCGGACGGAGAGACTTGATGAGCACTGGTTTGAAGGTTGGGGACGTTTTAATGAACAGTGAATCAATATGCAGGCGGCGTAAGAAAGAGATCAGCCGCGGAAAGGCGGAGTGTAAAGCCTCAGAGAAATAGCTCCACACATACCGCATAAGAAAATACCTGAGTGTGGAATTTTTCCTTTCAATGGTATAGTGTTGTGTGTGTGTTCATGCAGGTTTCATGCAGATTCATCTGTCCGTCTGCATGTGTAAGCATGCAGGTGAGTATTGGAGTCATTGCTGCTCTTACCCAAAACTACACTTGAGTGACTTGGGTATGGTCCCAAAGTTGAGGGGGTTTTGGCTACTCCCATTTACCAAGGGAAAAGGCTTAGTGGATGCTTGCCATTATAATGTATTAGCAAAGTTAGGTGAACCACCCAACCTGCTGTGCTTATGTGCTGGATGAGGAACTGTGCTTGGTAATGAACTGAATGCACACACACACTGTTCTCCATATTAGGCCTTAACAAATTACTCTAATTAGCAAAGCGTCAATGAAGAGCTTCCAGGTGAACACCTGTGTTTGGGGGAAATAAGGAGTCAATCCAACCAAATAAAAGGAGTAAACATGTTCATCAACGGCACATACAATTGCTTACTCTTATTCATTGGATCAATCCTGAAAACATCTCAGAGGACATGGTACTTGCATTGTTCAGTCCTAACAGCTATTCTATTATTCAGATTTGCATTTGAGGAATCAACAAGTGACAGTCGCTTCCTTATCATAAAGCCAAAATGGATCTTTATACTAAGGTTTGTATATCTTATTAATTCTACAAGCCTCACTACCATTCTACGGTACCAGGACTGCTTTGTCCACAAGTTGCTCTTTTTGAACTGAGACAATATCAGCTTATCAGGGTCGATCTAGGCACCATAAATCTGGAGAAGGCTAAATTTTTGAAACTTTGACCACAAAAAGTGTCAGCCTGCTCACTAGAAAAAGCTGCCATAAAATGTACTTGAAATGAATGGAGGAGGGTTGAAAAAGGACTTTTTGTTCCTATCATAAACCTTGGCGTCCAGCGACAATGGCGTTAAAACTGTACTGTCTAAGCATTTGTGTTGGTCTAGGAATAGATGTAGTGTCCGTTCTCCAAACAAAGAGGTGGAAGATGACAAGGCCTAGGCATCAGACAAAGTGGAGGATGGTTATAATTTATTCAACTTCACTGCTAAGCTAACCCAAATTGAATAATTGGTTGCTTAATGTTAGTGATCATGTAAATTATCAGATGATCCCAGGATTCTTCATTCTTCTCCCCATTAGTCAACAGTAAATAACTATGCACAAGCTCTTTCCATGGGAGAGTTCTGTTAAATGCTGTTGTAACAGTACTAACACCTTTCTACTAATTTGTTGGTGGAAAACAAAAATGAATGCTTGACTTTGAGGCGTTTCTGTGGTTGAATACAACCCAAGAAAACAAATGGACATGCACACTCTTTCTTTCAACAAGTAGGCATCAAGTGAAAATAAATATGTCAAAGCTATAGACAACAACATTCAATTATCACTTGATAATAAGTTGAATAACTTGAATACTTCCAAAGACATCCCGTGGGCAGCACTAGAGAGGGGGTTAGATTTTGACATTATCGATATGCCACATTTCACTGTGTGCCAGCGCTGTGTAAATATGACAGTATTCAGTGGTGGAATAAAATAAGTGACACGTTGATTAAAACGATGGGAGAACAGCAAGGCAACGTATTGCGCCTTACATCTAATTAAAAGTGATCATTGTCTCCTGGCAGTTCCCTGGCAGTTCAATTCGCCTTGTTTTCACTCCACTGACAAGCCTAGAGGAAGGCCTGCATATTTAAGTGCTCGAGTGGTGATATATTTATATATTTCTCACACATACGCCGCTCTTTTGTCTTGGTTAATCTCTAGCGATGATATGATTTATTCATTCAGCCGAAGCACAGCAAGAGACGTGCACTGTATTGCAATAAAGAAAAGGGGAAGAGAAGGGTGGACTCAACGATAGAGTTATGGTGTGCCACAGGGAATTTCTAAAGGATAAACATTTAGTTGGGGTCCGGAACCTCTTCAGCAACGATTAATCTTTATTTTGAGTTCTTCACACGGTTTGAGCAGTAGGAACGTAACTGGGTTCTTATGTGTAGATCATAGTGCTTTAATAAGCCTATGCCCACAACAGAATTGTAAAAAAAACATTTTCGAAAAGGGATTAGGCCTATAGTGTATAAGTTCAGACAAAAAGGGACTATATTCTGGTCACATGTTCAAAGACTGGACAGCATATTGGGCAGCCCAGATGAGGTGTTGTAGTGGAATGCTGGGAAACACAATCCGATGTTGTAATGTCAAACAGTAGCAAAGTAATGAGCACAATGATAAGCCATGCTACATTTTTGGATTGGAATGCTGGGAAGATGGTCCTATTTGGTTGCAATCACCTGATGATGCTCTATTACATTAAGAAGTAATTTGGGACTTTAACATTACACAAGTCAACAGACGGGACCAACACTTTACAAGTGTGATTCCTAAAACTTTTAGTATTTTAGTGGATAGACAAGCTTATCAAAGATTATTGGATAGACTGAGATTGCTGTCGATAGGACTCCTTTGAATGCTTAGAGCACTTATAACCATAGCCCTGTTTTTTGACAGACAGAAAAAAGCCAGCCCTTGAAAATGTAGGAGGCATTAAGTAGTGAGCACTCAAAATGTAAATCTAATATTGTCAGCTTGATGTGAACACTCAATACATTCACTCTCACACATATCGCTGAAAGCCATTTCAAAAGAGTGACTCAATGCAGAATGACTTAACCAACCGCAATAATGATAATAACCACACAGTCTTACATAGTACCAAATCAATATCTCCAAACGGTGAAAGTACACAAGGGAATCCTCTGGAGCATTAAAAAAAAAATTAAAAAAATAAAAAAAATAGGAGATTAAGAATGTTACATGAATCTTGACTTTCAGAAGCCTATGTTAACCTATACTGCCATTCTGTGCCTTGTCAAGCCCGAGTCACTCACTGATGTAGAGAATTGCTCACCCAAGGACTTGTAACTGGGTACCTTTCATGTTTCTGTCGGCTCTCATGCCCATCTGCAAGCATGTCATGTGGAAAGGTCAACTCAGCTCCACACTCTTCCGCATATGTGTGTGTGTGTGTGTGTGTGTGTGTGTGTGTGTGTGTGTGTGTGTGTGTGTGTGTGTGTGTGTGTGTGTGTGTGTGTGACAACACGAGACATTTCTTACTTGTCATGCAAGTGAGATTTTTTGAACTTCTTTGGCATGATCTTGTACAAATAAGGACAAAAATAAGACCTATCTCTGGAGTATTTTGGAAAATACATAGACTTTCACATTGTGTTGAATTGATAAACCTATTTTGGGATAGATGCATCAGATACTTTGGCCACAGTGCCCTCACTAGAAACAGGAGTGGGTGGCATCTCACAATCGTTCCCAGTTGATTCCCAGGTTATGTGGCAGCAGCATAAAAAGAAGAGGGAATTAAAAGAGAGCAGAGCTTAACTAAGCATAAGGATCGTCTGACTTTCTTTGTTGTTATCACTATATCTGATAATGTGTACTGTATACCTAGGCTACATAGAACTGCTAACAAATTGCCATATTCAGGGGATTTGAGTAAGAACAAAATCATTGTACCATTCTTCAATGATACCCTGCTAGTGCACTCAACTTCTCAATCTCGACCTTTACTAATAACTTGTATTTTTCTGCCCTTCCTCAATAGCTGTTTTGTGCTTGCGGAGGTTTCAGTAAACTAACTACAATCTCAAAGAGGCAAACTGGTTTCACCTCTTATTGGTTCAGTATTGGTAAGTACTAAATTTGCAGATCAGAACCATAGCCAAATTCCAGCATTGAACCAGTACTGAAACACCCGTAATTGTGACAACAAGATAGGTATTTTAGAAAGAAAGAGTAGAGAGAGAGCAACCAGAAGAACAGACAGCTATCCACTAGAATATGAGAGAGAGAGAGCAACAAAGAATTAGAAGAATAGAGTAGGAAAGATGAGAAAATAAAGAGAGAGAAGATTCAAGAGAAGTAAAAATAAAGGTACAGATGAGGTGAGGTTTTAGAAAGATATAATCTTCCAGGAAAAAATAACACGAGTGAGTGAATAAGAAAACCTCATTCCACATAATGAGTATTCTAATCAAGAGATTACATTATCTTACATTGTTTTGGCGGGGGAGCGAGGATCCCCTGGCAACTGGGTGTTGGCAGTTGCCGCATAATGTGAACAGCTTAATGCCTTCCATTACTGCAGAAGCACAGAGGAGCTATGACATGCCAACACGCGCAGTCATGCAAACAATCTTTCAGTTATTTTCTTTCTTTGACCTGATCCATATGGCCAATCGTATTGGCATATACCCCAAACAATACGTTCCTCATTGTTGTTCATTGTATGAAAAACAATAAAAAATATTTGAACAATTACACGATTCAATGCTAAGAACTTTGTTTGTCCAATCCTTCTAGAGAAAAGACCGAATCCTACCCTTAAAGCAGTGTTTGCACAATAATCTATGCGTGATCCCTTAATCTATAAGAGTTAGCACAAACTCACGTAACATGTGAACACAATTTAGTTTGCCGTGTTTGGAACTTATTTTTCAAGCTCCCTGCCATAAAGTAAACTGACATCCAATGTCCCTATTGACACAGAGTAGCAGATCCAATGTGGCAGCTGGGGTGGAGGTGGGAACCATTCTTTCACCTAAGTGCATCAAGCAAAAGGACAATGACTTAAGGTCAGCCTTTCAAATAGACCTTTCAATGGACATTCGACATGGAACACTTTGATTGGTGTGTGTCTGAGAACACACTTTGACGACTGAGCTAGCATTAAGTTATCTGCCTTAGCTGAAGCTTCATCTACGTGAAGCTTTTGAAATAGTGTGTATACGTTTGTGTGTATACGTTTGTGTGTGTGTGTGTGTGTGTGTGTGTGTGTGTGTGTGTGTGTGTGTGTGTGTGTGTGTGTGTGTGCGCGTATACACAGAGTGAAAGTATCAAGGTCAAAATAAGACTCTTGGCTGTATGGGCTGATGGGGTGATGACAAGCCCGTTTACTCAATCCCAGCCTGCACCACTCCTCTCCATCCTCCACTCTCCTTCTCCTCAGACACTCTCTTCTTACAGTGGTCCGGTTAAAACAGGTCTGGGCCAAAGCACCTTAAAGAGTTGATATTCATACTACTCTTTATTCATGACAATGATAAAAAAAGATACTGTATATGCACTACTTTTATTCTAATGATAAGCTTATCAAATAATTCATATTGCAGCATGCATCCTTATTAATCCTACTCAATGTGTTAAGCATAATCTACCTTTTAGAGTGGCAATGCTGTCTGAGGGTTTCTGAGGTGATAGTTAAAGCCCTCAGTAGTTTATAAAGGAATGCACTACTATGAGATATTTTGATACTTGATATTATTATTCAAGAACCAGCAATAGTAGTATTTCCCCCAAAAGACATGGCTAGCCAGGGGAGAAGGACTGGACATGATAGAAGAGGGTAGAATACAAACAGGAATGGAAAAAAAAAATGTCTCTGCTGCTGTCCAGGTGCACACAACCTTGTAATGGGAAATGGAAGACACAACTGTTAATGGCAGACTACAAGAATGCTGTAGTACAGATGATCATCTTTTATACTGAATAATAAATAAATGCATAAACTTAAAAAAAAAAAGGGATTCAAGGGACGCTAAAATCCTGAACCAATTGCAAAGAAACGTGTGGGTGTAGCCAGGAGATTAGTCCTAATTATTTCACTTTTAGAGATATTTAAAATATTTACAGAGCTTGCACCTCTTCAAAACAAGAGCAGACATGGAAACATAGCTGAAAAGATTTTGCACACACTATTTGCACACCAACACACATACAGACAAACAGGTGTGATCTTGGAATACTCTGCAAGGGCTGGCAACCAGAGGCAATCCTCTGGGATCATTCATAGGTCAGCTAAACAGCTGCTCATGTTCTTAGCCAATCAGACGGGACCAGAGAGACCACAAAGAGTAAACATGCAGCAATTAAAAAAGAAAATTTACATCAGGCAAATGGAGCACTCCATTTTTTCCATGACTATCAAACTGACAGACAATACACAGCCCGTTACCCTTGTTTTTGTTCAACAGGGATTTGCTGGAGATTCTGGGCTAATAAATAGATGTGGCAATGTATAGAAATCAAAAGAAGTGAACAATTAACAGATATGTAATCTAAAAACCTGCTGCAGACAGATTAATTAACTAGAGCCCAACCGATTCTATCGGTCGATATGGAAAGCATCAGCATAAAATAAAACAATACTACAAGAGAAAACAACATTCAAACGATATGCGATTATAGATCTTTGTCACAAGAGTTTGATAACATTTGAGGGATTATTGCGAATAAGTATTTTTTCTGTGCATGTGTGTGTCTATATATATATATATATATATATATATATATATATATATATATATATATATATATATATATATATATATACACACACACACATATACACATACACACACCCACACACACACACACACACACACACACAGTAAATCTCAAAAATCCAGAATGGGTCGGGATCTAATATTAACAGTGTGATTAGTATGATTAGGTGTATCTTTCATCCACAGGGAGTTGTCAGACATGTGCTCTACTTAAGGGCCTGTCTAGAATTACCACTCACTCATATCATTATTTAACACATTAAAGGTGAACACAACCACTCTAATGAAATGTGATATCTGAAGTGATTTGATTGGAAGCAGAGAAGAGTCCATACTGTTGAGCCGGCCAAAAAAAATTCACGTCTTTCACAGAAAGAATAGGCATAACCTGGTCATGGTCTTGTGCGTTCAGAGTTAGCAAACTCTGACCAGCTGAGCGTGTGTGGCCTGTGTCCTGACCTGACACTGACAGGCGGAGTGTATGTGGCCAGTGTTCTGACCTGACACTGACTGGCTGAGTGTGTGTGGCCTGTGTTCTGACCTGACACTGACCGGATGAGTGTGTGTGGCCTGTGTTCTGACCTGACACTGACCGGCTGAGTGTGTGTGGCCTGTGTCCTGACCTGACACTGACAGGCGGAGTGTATGTGGCCAGTGTTCTGACCTGACACTGACTGGCTGAGTGTGTGTGGCCTGTGTTCTGACCTGACACTGACCGGATGAGTGTGTGTGGCCTGTGTTCTGACCTGACACTGACCGGCTGAGTGTGTGTGGCCTGTGTTCTGACCTGACACTGACAGGCTGAGTGTGTGTGAACTGTGTTCTGACCTGACACTGACTGGCTGAGTGTGTGTGGACTGTGTTCTGACCTGCTGAGCATGTGTGGCCTGTGTTCTGACCTGACGCTGACAGGCTGAGTGTGTGTGAGCTGTGTTCTGACCTGACGCTGACAGGCTGAGTGTGTGTGGCCTGTGTTCTGACCTGACGCTGACAGGCTGAGTGTGTGTGGACTGTGTTCTGACCTGCAGCACCGTCTGGATCTTGGCGGAGACGTCGGCCTGTTCATAGAGCTTGATGCTCTTGTCTTGGGCCCCGCTGGGAGACAGCACCATCTTTTGTAAGTGACCCAGCACCACACTGTGGGCCTGGGCCACCGCCTTGAACTTATCAAACAGCAGCTCCAACAACTCCAGAAGCAGCCTGCAGAGGGCAGCAAGAGAGGGAGAGAGAGGAAGAGTTAAGTAGATCCATTACGGTTGGGGTTTTCCTCATTACATTTCTTTTTAATGTCCAACCTAAATATTTGCGTAGGAGCAGAAATGCTCCATGCATTAATGTTCACTGAACAGCCAATTTTTTTATATAAGATTATTTGTATTTATCATTCATCTCCACATTTCCAATTATATTAGTGAATGTTGAATTAGGGTTGTTGTGAAGCTTTGATTGTGGGAAAAACTTGTTGATTTAGTTGGTTATATTTTTTTTTGCTAATAATTAATCAATAATAAGACCTAGGTCAAGAAGGTGTGACTAAAAAGTGACCAAATTCTAACCAGTTTGTTCCATGAAAACATTCAATTAAAGTTGCCAGAGAAATGGGTAACCATGCCAACTAACATAAAAACAGAAAACAGGCCAATGAGGTATTTTGGTTTAGGTTGTGCTCTAAAATGGTAGCCTGCAAAATGAAAGTTTATTCAACAGCAAAACGATCAGCCTGATTTATCTAATATAATGCAACGAGATAAATGTTTATTTATTTATTTATCTCAAAACGTATTATAACACGAAAGAAAATTGTAGCAAACTAATATTTTCCTCACAAACAGCAATGTCTAAAAGACATCTGCAATACCAACTGACCTAACAGTTAATAATAAAATTATCCATTGATTTAATGATTTATTTAATCAATGAATTACCATGTATATTCATATTTAAAGGTGCTGTAAATTAGAATTACGATATTTCTTTCTCAACACATGAAAATATTGCTGAAAACATGTGAAAAGAATAAATTATTTAGTGCAGTATTGTGGAGTTTTTCACCATTTGTGTGTCCCGGATTTTTGGTGCGGCCTGAATGGGGCCTGATGACGCACTGCAGCCCCTTCTTAGCATGACCCCTCCCCTAACACTACATAAAGACTTAAAACTAGAGCGCATTGTGCCCCGCTCGCTTACTACGTACTGCAATTTTATGATACTGCATATCACAGCCTATAGTGTGTTAGCTAGCGAATACATATCTTTGACCCAGGTATTTGGTAACCACATTTGAGGGATCATTGTAAAACATTTGGAGGCTCAAACAAGTACGGTTGTGCAACAACAAAGCTGCTAGGAGCATACATTTTTCTGGTCGTAGTGGGTTTTGACACTTAAGAGAAGCCATCTTTCCATCGATTGGGACTGGTTTCAGCGGACACACCCCCTACGTTTTAGTACAGAGACCACCGCTTATTTTATACATGGCAAATTTTTTGTATCATTCAAACTTGGCAGGGTGGTTAATAACACATTTCTCTCTGCGGTGTGACAAACTCAGAACATATGCTTGTATATCACCTTACAGCACCTTTAAGGACACATTGTGACTGTTTGCTTAAGTATTTGCTAGGGGCCCCTCTCCATATGTGTGCATGTTACGATTGCAACACATTTCTGTGGGAACTTAGAACTGAAAATAAAAAAACACAATGGCAGGATGGTATTCCCAATGTAATGGTGACAGCCGTTTCTAATAACAATTAGCAGCAGCTGTCAAAATCTGGGGGTCCATGAGGACTGAGGGAACATCTGTAGCCTGTTGGTTTACTGGATTCCGGGAGATTCCCGAGTTTATTTACACATCAAGGTTGCCCAACAGAAGATTAAGCAACGGGATGTGTTTCAACATCACTTGATAGATTGACATGTTCCATTGGCAGCTTTCTCTTCCTTTCTCAGTAATGGTATCCTCTCCACAATTAACCTTTCAAAAGCAATGCACACATATAAATAAACGCTACAGGTTATTGTCCAACTTAAACCTTCTCAAAATATCAGCGGCTGTTGAAAAAGAAGGCCAGGGACTGAATGAAGCAGACTATGACTACTAGATACGGTCAGGTTTCCAGCAGTTGAGTGATGAGCAAGTAATAGAGAGGGAGATGGATGTTTTGCTAGAAGGCATTTGGTTGGCTGTCTGTCACTAGACTGGCAGGGCAGAAGGGAGAATGTTATGAATGGCACGGAGGGGGTACAAATCACAACGTGTCCGTGTCGTCTCAGTCACAAAACACATACAGTCCAGGGTTAAATAGAAATTCCCCTCAGCCTCCACGTATGCGTGCACACAGGCACAATCTCTGCTGCTGACCTTGTCACCTCGTTCTACTTTTCACCTATTCTCTCCTCTCTGTTCCTTTCATTTGTTCGATCTACCTCCTCACCATTAGGCCTTCCACTCATTATCTCCCAGTGGAGGCCTTTTTAATCCATATCTTTAGCTCCCTGAAATCCTGCTCCTTATTTCCCTTAAAGATCGAAACTGACAGGCATCTAGGTGATGAACAGCAGGGCAGGGGGTCCTTCAACGGAGGATGAAGCACGCACAGCGGTCAACTGGTCACTGCCTGTGTGTGTTTGTGTGTTAGATACAAAAGCTGCTTAAACCTAAGTTTATCACTCTATCACTGATAATATGTTCCAAGTAAATATGTCCGTATTGACAGAATTTGACGCTATATGATTTTAAAAGATTGTTATTGCGTGTGTTTGTGTATCAAACACAAAAAGGTCTGTAAGTGTGAGGGGGCATATCATTTCAGCTTAGAGACCCATGTTCCTAGATCCCCAGAAGCTGTTCTTTATTCTGCAGCTTGACACAGCATCCTGAGCTGTGACATCGCCATCCAAGAAGCAACCCAAAGGATATTTTCTCCAGCCCATGTCATAAGCCATGATTGCTGGCCAATGTCTTGATCAGTGTGGGTACATTTGTGTGTGTGCAATCGATGTGTAAATGTAGTGAATTATGCAGGAACACTCTCCCTCCAGGTAAGTCAGTGAGGGTTTCCATAGCAACGGCGTACAAACTGGCATTCAAACACACTTTAGAAAGCATGCGCGTGCGCGCACACACACACACACACACACACACACACACACACACACACACACACACACACACACACACACACACACACACACACACACACACACACACACACACACACACACACACGAAGAGGTAAAAACAATTTAAAGAGAGCGGAGTTTGGAATGAGTTACACTTGCGTATAATATGGCAGGTTAGGTGAGATTTTGCCAGTAAAGGAAGGCAGCCGAGGCCTGAGTGAACATTTCTGACAGAAAATCAAACGTTGCGCTGAAATAGTTCAGGATCGACGGAATGAGACCTGTACTTGGTTCTGTTCTCTGGTTCTGTGTGTGTGTTCATATGTGTGTGTGAGCATATGTGTGTGTGTGTGTGTGTGTGTGTGTGTGTGTGTGTGTGTGTGTGTGTGTGTGTGTGCATATGTGTGTGTGAGCGTATGTGTGTGTGAGCATATGTGAGTATATGTGTGTGTGTGTGTGTGTGTGTGTGTAGGCATATGTGTGTGTGAGTATGTGTGTGTGTGTATGTGTCCGTGTGTGAGTCCGTGTGTGAGTGTTTCTTCCTGTCTGTCTTCAGTCCCCACAGTCCAGCCTCCAATGTGTTTCATACATGATTGAGTGTCTTGAGTACACAGGCTCCTGAGTTGAAACACGTCACTCTAAAGTGCACCGATCAAAAACAACTGGGTAGGCCCAAAGCGTTAGTGGAGGCCACCTTGTCCATATTTATTTGCCAGTTCAGTTATTTTCAATCAGTGTAGCGTAAAGAAAATGCACACGGAAAGAAAACAGGTTTAGCTTGGGTAAAGAAATGCACACAGAGCATATTGAGACTACTCATAACACTTAAATGGCTACCCGTAGCCACAACTGTGTGTACATTAAAGGCGGGAGGAACAGAGAACGATTGAGGTTTAAATGAGGGGGGAAAAGGACCTTCGTCTTAGCCGAGAGTAAGTGTTCGTTTTAAGTGCCGACATTATCTCTCCTTTCTCTCCAGCCTCTTTTGTTTTTGCTCTTTCCAGAGTGAACACTGCTGGGAAAATAGCAGAAGCCTGGGTCTTAAGTTTATAGATTACTCCATTTCCTTCGATGAGGGAGTTCTGAAGAAGAGATGGGAAACGGGTGGAATTGATCCTACTGGGCAAAATGGAAGGGTATTAAAAGCATGTCGCTCGGACAAAACGTGATGGAGAAGAGATTGTGAGTAGCAGTGGTTGCATTGTTAGTGGTTTAAAAAGCAAGCTAATCCAATTGATAGTGCCTATAAACATACCAATGGGAATGGGGTACCATACCAATGGGGTACCAATGGGAATGGGAAAGCGTGTCCAAACATTTAGACACACTTTCCCACGTTTGACTGGTACAGTACCTCCGCTCAACAATGATGTCTACTCTCCAGGATCTCTCTTGAAAGCAGCAAGCAGTTATGAGTTGCACCCTGTTGCAGTTGAAAGCAATCACTCCACGTGCCTTTCCTTTACACTCATCGGTTGATCTCCACACATGCTCTTGTCCTTCACCATCCCCCCACCTGTCTACCTGTCTATTTATACCTGGGCTGGCTCTCCTGGGCAAGGTTCTCTCCTCTCTGGTAGGCGTGGTCAGCTATCTGGGTAGTGGACCTCTTGAGGATCTGCTTGAGCTCCGGCTCCAACCGTTCCATGATGGCCTTGACGGTCTCTGGGATTTTCTTAAGCTTGGCCAGCCCCTTGACGATAACCAGGAAGAGAATTCATGAATTAGGTTAATTTTTCATCTTGGCTTCACCAGAGACCATTTGGTTGTTCTGCTGGGGTGTGTACCTTGATGAGGATGCCCATAAACTCGGCACTGTTTTCCTCCGGGTCTACTTCTGGAAGGTCTGCCTGGTTCAGCTCACGGGCCTCCTGCTGCTGCTGATCACGGACTGGGAAAGAGAGAATGACCAACTAAATGTCTTTGAATTTGAAGAAAATGTGTGTCTGTTTCTGTGATCAATATTTCTGAAAACAAACCCAAGGCAGCAATTAAGGTTCATTTCCATCTGCCGTCTGTGTAATGAGTTCATACAACCTATTTGTTGAAATAACTTTATAGAGAATGACTTTGAAAACAACTGCTGTCAACTCTGCTCCTCCCTCCCGTCAACACATATCTGCACCTTCTCTGTCTCTTCCCTCTTACTCTGCATGATACTCAGTGAAATTCGCTGTTAAATTAACAGCAGAGTGGGATGTTCGAATTTCCATTAGATACAGCCTTACAATTCCCATAAAAGCACAAGTACGTCGAGACAGAGTTGTTTATGCCCCCTGTGTCGACAGCAGTTTGCGCAATAATTACGACAATTACCAACACAAATTAGGTGCTGCGAGGCCATTAGACAAAATGGTTAGCTTTGCTGTTGATAGAAGCTGACATTTTATGACTGTAGTTACTAGCTTAGTCTAAGCACTCGGTCTTAGGGCTTGGCAGGAGCTAATTGCTAGAGCTTTTTGCATAATGCCGGCAAAACGGCAGTTTAGAATTGGCAAATGGCTCAGGCAAATGAAGAGAATGCTTTTTAACCTGAAAATTGCCAGTTGAGAAGCATCTCGTCAAGAGCACACCTGGCTAAAAACAATGGCTGACCGGGCAGCCACTATGGCCATCGGGTATTATGGAGCTGATTTGCTGTTAATCTCGGGCCAAACCTTAGCTTGGAAAAACATCATTTGACATACAATCTGAGGGGGAACGTGACGGCCAATCTTGGAAAAAGTTTAAACAAATGTACCGGCTGTCGAAAATGTAATGGACATAACCTATGACGCAGTTTGACCATGTGAAATTTTTATTGCGATGAGTCACTCAGTAGCCTCATGCCTAACTTGCATGGCTTATATGACCGGCACTCCCTCACTCAGCTGGGCTCATTGTGAACACCAGGTTGTGGGCTCCCAACCTACATGCCCCAGAAATGCGATCATGAAGCATAGGTGGTGTTGTTTGCAAAATATGGATAGCAATTGCTGCCCCCTCTGCGAAGGATATGAGGAAGCATTAGCTGTCCCCCCAAACTCTTGCAACAGTGGATGTGAGTGATAATGAATGGTGTCCCCACTGGGCTGGCAGTGATGCATGGTTACTAATGGCACCTATGTCTGATTATGTTGTTACTGAGGGATATGCGGGGAGCAGGACCATGCACTAATGATGCTGAGATGAGTGTGTAAGTGTGTTGTGCACCTTCATGTGGGTTTATACGTGTTCAGCCAGCAGCATTCCATAGTACCCAGCCTAATGACATGCTAATGAATCTAATGGCAGGCGTGAGTTCCCAACAAATGATTTCATTATCACCATGAACATCACCACGGTGAAAACAGAACAAAGTAAGCCCTGGACCGACACCCACGACAATTCAAGTCCCTACGTGAGAAAGCAAATAAGAATGATCTACCAATTGGATGAAACAGCTTATTATTCTTTGTATTCTCTGTTCATATAACACTTAATCCTACCCCCCTTGAAGGTGGTCTTTTGCTGATAAAAGTGTTCAGCAAATTCTCACACTATCCACCAGGAAACTGGATGCATTGCGCATACATAACACTACACATATTAGTAATAAGTAACTTTAAAGTACAATTATATTTACCTTCAACACAATAAACTGATCTATCCTGAAACGAACAGTTGTTTTGTTTCAATTGAATGCTCAAATGTGAGAATGCACTGGTAAATATAATTTGTTGACATCTGAAAAATAGTCTTGAAAGTTGTGAATTTCTCTGAATAATATTTCTAAGCAACTAAGCTAATCAAACAATTTTATGTGAAAACCTGCTTGTTGCTTTCCTTTTGAATAATTTTTATATTGTTTTACAAATTGCGGAGTGCTGCTTTTTGTCAGTGAAGGGTTAGGTCTGAGGGTCATACCACTAGTGGTCCCAGGGGTGCTGAACTGGGAAGAGTCCATCAGCTTCCGGGGTGTGGACAGAATGCTAACGTCCAACATGGGCATTGGGGATGTGTCTTTAGTTGACCTGCAGGGAGAGGAAAACACTGTTCAAGATACTCAATTCAGTCAACACGATTCTGATCCCTGTGGTCAGCATTGTAGCAAAGATCTCCTTTTATCATCCATTTTAATGCTTTGGTTCTATAGAAACTCATGAAAGAACACATCAGGACAGATGAGAAATATTGTCTACAGTTTGACCAAGTGCCAACCAACATAATAACATAATTTCTGAGTGGGAATGGTGTTGCTTTCCAATGAGCAATTTAGCCAGCCCTCGGAGAGGGGGGGGGGTTGATCAAAGCCTTTTCGATTCATAGCGTAAACACTATGGTTCTGTTAAGTGAGTGGGGCGTATGGAGGTGGCTTGCTGTCAGACTCGACCGAATATATAGGACTGGAGGCAGTAGAGGGTAAGACCTGCCACTCTCTGACCCCAGCTAATAAATCACTCCACCCGGTTTGTGCCCAGCACCATAATTACTGCACCATGCTCAGAGAGACCCGTGAGAGAGAAAAACACGCACCAACAAAGCACTACAAACAGCCACATATATTAAATACGCACAGGCTGAGCAAGCTCCAACAGAGAACAGCAAAACAATAGACATAGCTGCTCGGGAGGTCAGCGACCTGCATTAGCCTAATGTGTAATACGGCCACGTCTTGACACAGAGGAATAGCTTGATGGAGGAAGCTGAGCTACCCAGCATACTAGCGGAGCAGAGCGTATTCCCCTGATGGCTGCGTTGGCTGCTATGTGGCCCCAAACAAACAAATACCCGGCCATTATCATTCTGGTCGCTTCCATTCAATTCCCCTGGACAAACGAGTGTTGTTTGCTTCTCTGCATTAAGTGGTCTTAAAGCAATTATTTAATCCCTGTTGAAATTTAAGGGAGCAAGGGGAACCATTGAGGGATGAGAAATTTGCTGTCTAAATATTTTGATTGGGAATAGGTTGCATAAGAGTCCTAATTAGCTTGTTTCAGGCTACTCACTCCTTGCTAAATAATTGGATGACTGTAAACTCCTTTCAAAGTGATACTAGAAACATTCAGATACCATATTACAAACAGGTGATAGACTTCTTAATGGCCTTTTCCTGGTTAATTCCGGTAACACACTGAAGGCCTCTAAGGTCACCCACCCGGGTAGCCGAGCTTTGTCCTTGTTCTTGTGTCCCAGGCGGCTGGTGGACTTAATATAGAGGTGGCGGTGCAGCTCCTCGATGAGGACTAGGTGGATGTTGAGCTTCTTGCTGTGGAGCTCCAGACGCAGGTCCCCTAGGCCCTCTACCTGCAGCAGGGGCCCTTCCAGAGAATCCACCGATGACACCTGCAGGGTGGGGAGATTCAGCACAACACCCCCTTAGTCACTAACCAAACTATTAACAAACTGCCCAAAACCAATTTCGCTACCATAAATGCTAAAATGCTGATTGGTTCCACGCCAACATATATTCAGCATAACCTTTACCAGTTGAAGCAGTACATGTTTGTATTAACTGTGCAACATAGCTCAGTGGTCGCTGCTCTGAGTCATTTACCTAACCACTAAATAACTTAACCTGGAAACAATTCCAGATGGGTATACAATATTTTAGAATTTTTTTATAATTGTATTATTTATTTATTTTAAATAATGTATTTTTTTGTTTAAATTGAGTTTTATTTTTCATCATCTGGTTTGTAAACAGGGCACTGCTGCAGAAGAGAGTCTCGGTCAGTCAGACCTGTATCCATTTAAAAAAGAGCCAACATTCTGAAGCACAATGCGGTTAAATATAGTAGTGTACAAGTTTAACAGGACCACCATCCTTCCATTTTAGCCCTGTGTGAGGATAACATCTCTCATCCTTTGACTCGCACTCACTAACCATGCCTCAGTTTTCATTAGCACTGTTATGGCATACTTGTCTTCAATAAATCTCCAAAGCAGTAGATTCATTTGTATAACTGTGTGTGGTTTCTTGTCCAAGGGCACTAATGGGTGGATGATAGCACTCTAGATCCTGGGTAGGCTGGGACTGTAGCAATGGGCAGAGCCAGAAGGAAGAGGGGAGGGGGGAGAGAGGGACCAGAGGTCAAGTGTGCGTTGACGCAAATGAGAGGCACATTAGTAGGAAGATGCACTAATGCAGTGCATGATCAGGCTCCATCCACTTAATAGAGTGAATCTACATGAGAGTGTGTGTGTGTGTGTGTGTGTGTATCTTTTTATTTTCTGCTCTTTGCAGGAAGGTGTCTATGACCCTTGTGCAAAGTGGAAATCCCACACTACTGTTTGGTACAGCGGCTATTTATGTTTACTGATAGTGAAAAGGTCTCTGCCTGAGCAACAATCTTTGACAAAATAGAGGCAATGGCAGACTGCAGAGCGCGCTAAAACTGTCTGATGCATTTGTGAGCGTCAGGAGCAAGTGCGAGAGCAGTTGTCTGTGCACATGTGTGACTCATTACCAGTGGAGTGGCATGACAGAAGATGGGCTGGTTAACACCGTTAGGGAGCCCAGCCTGTCAAGTTAATCAAGAATACGAGGCATTCCATCAATTATCAGGGGAGAGAGAAAGAAGGAGAGAGGGAGACTCACAGCGGCGGGTGGGGGGGGTGGGGGGGTGGGGGGGGTGGGGGGGTGGGGGGGGGTGGGGGCAGTGTTTGTGTGACAGCACATCACTAGCCCCTCTGGGCTCCAAAAAGGGTGACAGCAGGTGTGTGTTTGTGTGTGTGTGTGTGTGTGTGGGGGGGGGGTCTGAAGATCGAGGTCTTTCTTTGGAATGTGAGCCAGTCTCGCCCCTCACCAACCCCATGGGGTCTCGTAGCACTGCCAGTCTGCAGGGGAAAGGGACAACCCACCTCGAATTCTAATTGTGAACTCAGGGGAGCCAGAGAGAGCGTCAGTTTAGGGTAGAGAGAGGGAAAGGGAACAAAATAAACTAGAGCCTGCAGGCGGAGTGACGGAGGGATAGAAGGAGAGGACTGGAGGGAACATGTGAAAACGAGGGAGACGTTAATCTGACAGATGAGTGCAGTAATGAGTGGCAGCACAACGGGAATCAACAGATCAGGGAGCCTCACAAGAGTGGCACGGTCAGGCTGAAGTTGCAACAGAACGGGGGCGAGAGAGAGGACGAGGGAGAGAAGTGGAGCGGCTGAGTAGAATAGTCAAACAGGCCGAAGGTAGTGTGTGTACTTCAGACAAAGAACATTGGCATTTTCTCTCCAACTGGGGAGAAAATAGAAGCACATTGTGCCATTGATAGGTTCTGTGCACAGAGTATACAGTGAAAGTTCCAGGACCAGGATGCATTGTGGGAAAAACACAAATGTCTGCACAATCCTCCAAGGTGTTCGGATTGGAGGCAGCGTCCTGAAAGGGGCACTGAAATGTAATATGTACACATATTTTAAAATTCCAACTTTATTTCTCTGGCATGGGTTAGGCCTACAACAGCGTAGTATTTTTACCTAACTGCTAAGCAATGCTTTGTTAGCTGCTTAATCAATGAAGTAGGTTAGCCTCTTTCTGCTCTACAGACGAATAAACTATTTCTAACCAGTTGGCCTAACCAGTATCCTGATGTCCAGAAGCACACAACACAACTAAAGCTGGCATTAGATGGGTAAAAAAGCAAACTAATGCTCTAAACGTCTGCAAAATATAATAACTTGAATACAAAGAATTTCCATTATTTTGTGCCCACAACTTCCCCACAGCCCTTTATTCCTTGTGGCCCTATGAGGACCGTGCTGACCCTGTCATCTCTTCTCTCCTCCCGACAGGTCATACCCCTCTGTGCCCCAGAAAGATTCACTTAATTGGGCCCACCGTACTCTGTGGGGGAGGTGTGGGATAGAGGGAAGAGGAAAGAAAGCAATGAAGAGATGGGTTTATTTTTAGGTACCATCGTGTACAAACTAGGCTATTTTGATTACGTTTGCGCGGCACCAAATAAGGAAGCGTGGCACCAAATAATTATGTGTTGAAAGAGATGCTTAGCTCCTTGCAGGGATGACAAGAGGCAGGGAAGCAATTTGTCAAGAGGTGTTGCAGATATTGGTGTTTATGTTCATAAGCTCTATGTGTGCAAAGATGTCATCTCATTATCGGTTTGAGTTTAATCAACAACATACCTGTATTAGTATTCGAAAATATACTGAACGTGGTGGATGGGTGGGCATGCGGTGTGTCCACGTAGCTGACTAGGAACAGCCACTTTCCTTTTCCACTATCTATGCTGGTACTTCCATTGGTTTGTTACGTGTGTCTGCTAGGGTTGGGCTGATGTTTACATGACATCGAGATGTGGCACATCATCGTGATGTTTACATTTTGTTTCACTTCATGATATAAAAAAGTTATAGTTTCCCTTAAATATTATAGGCCTTGGTAAGTTAGCTTATAGCAAATTCCCCCGGGTGAGCTAGGCTAGACAATTTCCAAACTAATACGAAACTAAAAACGTAATTGTTGCTGTTGCAAATGAATGTGCAATAGGGATGTTCTTAACGTCTAATTTGCCTGACGTTTAAAAAGGAAATTGAAAGGCTATTTAGTCGACTAGTCTAAAAGTAAGAAAACACTCTGAAAATAGCCAATTTGCACGATTTAATCTATACAGTTAAACATTGTCTGCAAGACATATTGCATATCGGTTGAAAACTATTTGAAAACCTTATTCACATTCTTCAATATCTGGGGCTGCAAACAATGTTATGTGGGTTTTCCAAGTTTGGCTAGCATTAGCAGCCTGCTCTCCTTGCAGGTTAATTCCACATGCCTGTGCTGAATATGGTTATTCATTGGTCCGGTCGCGTGTTATATGCCAGTTTATTCAGACACAGCCTACATACAACCTTATTCTCATTTTCTAGACAATTAAAATACTACCAAACCACGCTGAATATATGAGAAGCCATCCTTGTCCCACTTTCCACCACCTTGCTGGTTTAACTTGCACCGCAGAGCGAACATGCCAATGTGTTGTTCCACATATGTTTTCCTCATCAATTCTTTTTAATCCGGCTTCTGTTAAAAGGGATGTATTTTCGCCTCTTTTGTTTTATTCTGGGACTCCACTAGAGCAGTTTTTCACAAATATGAATGATTAATGGATAGAAAGATATCCAAAGCTTCCCAACTTAATATTTGTACATTTCCCAATAATAATATCAGCCTCAGGCAAATCCCAAGTTGCCAGTACTCTTGTATGTAATTGATTCTAAAAGGAAGATATACAGGAACTCAGCGTTCTACCCACACACCATGCCTCACTCCCTCACTCACCAGCATGTCAGTAGCATGGAGGTAGTGCTTGCTGGCCATGCAGGTCTCCAGTCTCTGGGGGACCTGTTTGATGCTCTCGATCTCGTCCAACAGATTAAGGACATGCTTGTGTTCAATGCCCTCGATCCACAGCTTCCTCAGCTCGTCTCTCTTACAGTGGAGCAGCATCTTACATGACAACAGATTCTCTTTTACCTTAAAAAGAGGGATATCATATAGTTCAGACCAAAATACAAACAAGACGGGTTGTTCTACTACTGCTAAGATTCAGATTGCACTGTTTACACTGGAGAAGATACTAGCGAGGTCTGCTGAAAAAAAACTGAGAAATGTCCACCGTACATTTCCTTGGAAATGTCTGAAAATTACCCACTGAAAAAATCATTTGGATTATAAATACGTGTTTTTTTTTTTGTTGTTGTGTTGAAACAGCATTATAATATAAGTTTTGGAATCAATATATGTCCATTCATGCATTATTTACTGTAAAACATCTGTTCTAGAAAAGAGTTTAATGTTTAATCTAACTGTTTAAAAATACCACTGGCATTATTTAATGTGAGGACAAATTTCACCCGCCAAATCTTGTAGGAACAATAACAACTTATTTTATGTAAATTCTATTCCTGTTAATTCCTGTTATTTCCATGGAAAGTGTCCACTGCTTAATAATTATATTTAAACTGTGTAATATGGCGACTGGCAAACTGTTTATGATGAGGGCACATGAATGATATTTGTGTACGTACTGCAATTACATTGAGTGATTCTCCCACCACGGTTCCCCTAGCAATACCTGTTTGATCTTGTTACGAGAGCTGGTGATGCGCTCTGTGATGCTCTGATAGGTCTTGATGGCAGTGGTGAGCTCTGCATAGTGTTGGACTATTTGTTCATCTAGGTCCCTGTCACACTTTTCAAAGGCCTCTTCCAGACGACCCTTCTCAGTCTCTCTGTCTTGGACGTCATTGCTTTCAGACAAGGTTCTGTCAAAAACAAATTGAAATAAATTGTATAAATACATTGAGTTACAGAAATCTGGTTTACAGAATGACAGCTTAAAGTGGTCCATTCATTGTGTTAAACCCTTAAAATGAATAGGTACCAGACATTCCCTTATCAACAACTAGAAGATATTCTTTGTTCCAGCTGGTATGCTACGTTGTTTTGAACCGGGAAAATATCCCTTCCTGGGGAACAAAACCGCTGAGTTAAGGCAATTATTTCCATTCCTAAGCTGCTCTACAAGACCTCTTCTTCAACTTACTTTTCGGCAGTGTATTCGGTTTTGCTTTGGATAGTTGTGTGAACTGACCGTCTGGAGATGAAACATGGCACAATTTCGTCTGCAGGGAGTTCCTGCCTGGTACTACTATGATTAACCTTTGCAGATGATGCAGTAGCTTAGAACTATCTTCATTCACCTTATCATATTTGAGGCTGAAAAGGCTGACTTACCTTGAAAGGTAATAAGATTGTAAAACCCTGCAGGTAGGCTGAATAACGTTACCAACCACCACTACGATGAGACACAGCGAATGCCGAACACTAACGTCCGACAGAGACTATGTACTTGAGTCTATAATAATACTAATAGCACAGTATTCGTAGCACACCTGACGAACAAACGTTAGCTAGTCAGCAAACGGACAACGTCTTTTTTCCTTACGATGTGTATTTAGTAACTTAATCACATAGAAGCTACCAACGTTAACTAGTCACCGACACAGGGCGATAACTAGCTAACACTAGTAACAGCCCAATTATAAGATGCTAACGGTTAGCTTGTTATCTAGCGAGTTGGTTAGCTCATGTTAGCTACCTACATTTAACTGAACACGTCAAAGCCCCGGCATAGCTGATGTAAAACGGGGTTAAAATGAATTACCTTATAACAGAGATAAGCAGACCAGAAGGGTCTTTGCTTTTGCTGACTGCACTTCTGTATCTCCCTGTGTCAGATGCCATTTCTCCAGCCGATACACCCAAACAGGAAGACAAAATCACATGGAGCAGAAGGAATCTGGGAGTTGTAGTCAAAGAATGCCGTTGAATAAATGAGGGGTTGAACTGAAAATGGAATCAAAACTGGTCTTTAGCAGACATGCAAATAAACGAAGTATAAAATAGTTTTTCCTTTGCTCAAAATTGATAAGCCACGCATATATGGGGGAAAAATCTCACAATTCTATTGAACAAGTCCTCCTCTGAACATTTAGATCATATAGATTTTTTTTTTTCTTGTAAGGAACATGTAGCACACCAACGTGAAAACAACTCAACATTCAACCATTTCTCAACAAAAGTCAGCCTGACGTTTTTAAAAATTCAGAAGCATAACTAAGAAATACAAGAAGAAAATGTCCCTGAGACAGAGACTGTAAGAAACCAATACTCTGCCATGTCCTTCGAGTCTGTTTGTTTGATTTAATTTTCAATTGCTCTCAGAAGTTTGTACAGTATTGTCATAGATTAATGTTCCTTGCTTTTCCTAATACAATTGTATACCTGTGTGTCTGTTCTATTGTGCTATAAGAGTCTGAAATGTTGGCCTGTGTATGTGGGAATGTGGTGCTAAAGTCTGTTTCTATGACTAGAGAAGTGAACTTAAAAGAGAGAAGGACAGTATGTCTTCGTGAGTTAATTGCCTCCTCTGTTTAGGACATATACGGCAGAGATCTGTTTTGGTATCTCTGACAATCTCTGCTGTACCAAATAGAAGGGGGAGAGGGCATCGATTTTAGAGAAAAGGGGTCGATTCCCAGAAGACTGATTGATGGCATTGTGGACTTCAAAGATAACATTGTGGGAGATCTTTGTGTCGTGAAACAATCTCAGTGTCGTGAGTGGCCACTTTTTCTTTTGAAGGTGCCTGCTTCCCTGAGCAAAGTTTAATTTAGAAGCTGTTATCACCTTCCCCCTGCAGCCAATGTCCCATCAGTCCTGTTAATCTACTGGCCTTCTCTCACCAATAACATGGCACCAAGGTTGTTTCTTATGGCAGGTTATTTGTGTGTAGTCTAAATGATAGCTGTGATCATGTATAAGTGTGCAAAAATGCTTTTCCTAAATGGGGGGGCTTAAGGAATGCAATTACAGCATCTGGATTTTGTGTTAGGGTTACCCTGTGAAAAAGAAAAAAAATGTGGTTTAGATCTTCAAGCTTCAATGGAAATTAATGCAGACAGGTAGAAAACGAACTTTCATCTAGCTGATGACACACCAATGATGAGTGTTGAGACATAGGCATAGGCCTGCAGCCTATGTAACACAGTGAAGGCTTGCTCATATTTGGCCCTGATATCTTTTAAACTCGTTTTGGCAAGGGTTTCAATTGTTTCATTTTGAATGACATTTGATGTCTATATAGCATTTTCAGAGATGCATTTTGCAATTTCTACGAGTTTAGGGTCTTTTTAAATTGTGTAATCAAACAGCCAAATTAAAAGACCTGACACATTCCCATATCCCTGACTGTGCCCACTGAGAGCTCATTCACAGTGAGAAACAGAATGTCTTAAAATATGCTATTAACATAGTACGATCTGTTTTTTTCAGTCTGAGTTTGACCAGTGGCTGCACAATATTTTCACCAGTCTCTGAGCGATGTTGATATTCCTGCCATACAAACATCCCTCTAACATGAAAAATAGGCCCACTAAAGGCATGTTTAACAAAACCAAATTTTGGTTCCAGCACTCTTTCCACTTAGTGTATCCACGTATCGTCAATATTTCCTCTCGTTTTGGATTGGATAAACCGAATTTGTGACAGGCAGCGCAAAAGCAGCCATCACGCGAGACAGAATAGGCAAGCTATGGTCGAGACTGGTACCAGCCTGCACTAAATCTTAAGGAGGACGTATTTAAGGAAGACGGATGCACCTTTATCTCAGGGTGGGCAACGGCCACCGTAGCCCACCCTTAGACACGGCTCCGTCAGATAGGCTGCCAAGAACGTCATTTAAAAAAGTCAAGGTCTAACTGGAAACTATTATTAGTAATGTACATTTGAAACTTTAGTTCAGTACTGTTTGAGCTCTAGAGCGTTGTCACGAGCAGTAATTTGGCAACTCTTTAAAGCTACTCTCCTGCAAAACTGTGACAAATTGCTTTAGGCAAAAAAACGATTCTGAAAACACATGTAGCATTGGCTTGTGCAAAGCGTATGAAAAGCCTTATTTAAGAGATTTGTTATTATATATCTTTGTATAAAGGCAAAACATCAGGGCTTTCAATGGATTGTCACTAACTTAAACCAGCCAAACTGAAATGGTCATATTTCAAACTAAATGATTGCTTGTGAAGTTATATTCTCCAATGACTCGCTAAGACTATAAAAATATAGTCTGATGTAGATTATTGCCAATAAAATATCCGTAATAATTCCACAAAGCATCAAGTAAGAGAGCTTGAGTGACTAATCGTCAATTGAATATGAAAATCATACCATTTGGATTTGATCGCAATTCACAATGTCTCAAAGGTTCTCTGCTGTGGACAAGACTTGGGTTTTTATTTCTTTCAGGGCAATGGTTACCTGAAGGCCTCTAAATAAAGTGTGGCGGCCACTTCATCTCCCTATAGGTCACGATTGCACACCACAGACAGCAATAACTATCAAGGATTGGTGGAGGAAATGTGTAATGATAATGTGATTTTCAAAATTTCTGTTTTATGGGAAAATGCAAGGGAATTGCGGAACTAATTTTGCTGTGTGTGTAATTACAAACACTGTCCAAGCAGTACCAAAAAAAGCAATCGAACCCTACATGGGAGTAATTTCTCAGAAAAGGACAAATCCTTAACATGTTTTTCAAAATTGGAAATTGAATGGAACCATTGTTCTATTTCATTGCATCGTCTGACGGTTATGCACTATGGAGAGGAGAAACAACAAAAACTTTTCATAACTTTGAGCCCCAATTTTACCATTAATTCTGAAACCAGGACCCAGAACCAGAACAGAACAACCCTATATAAACTTAATATCCCGTCATTATGAGGTCTCAACTGTGTGTCAAACGTCATGTTAATGATGTTGTGCCTCTGTAAATAACTGTAAAGTACATTTCTATGTAGATAATACCATTCTTTATTCTTGTTGTAATTCATATCATGCCTTTAAACAGGGCACTGATGGAAAAGCAACATTGGCTGTTTGGAATTGCCTACTATGCATCGATATCAATTCTGAACAAGGACAGGAAGACACTATGGCTGGGGCTGTGTTCGGAATGTTGTCTAGTACTTGATTTTTTTTTACGAATATTTGTTTAAATTATTAGTATACTCAACTGGAATAAATGACCAAAACCACAGAATATTTTTTAGGACGTTAGTACCTTGCATAAAAAGATTTAGTATGTCCCAATACATAGCATTTCAAATGCAGTATGCCAAAATACCAGGATGTCCTTCTGCATTCGGTTGCATTTTGCAGGCTGACAGCATGCTCTTCTAGCTTTTCTGAACCACAATCTTTTGCAAAGAGGAAGATACTTCACATCAACTGAGCCACCCCGAAGAATTATATATTTGGAATTAAACTAATTATTTGTGAAACCCAATCTGGTTTTATCAAGGTTGATCAATACACAATAACATTAGATAAGCACTTGATTTAGTCGATCATGTATATATTGTTGATGATGATGGTTTTATCTTGTTTTGGGATTTCAAAGCTTTTGATATGATAGAATACTCTTTATCCAGAGTTCTCTGGAGTGTTTAGGTTTTGGTAAAAGTTTTGGTAAAGTTATTAATATGCTATATGATGATAATTAATAGTTCCGTGTCCTTGATAAAGTGTGGGATCTGTAAAGGTTGTCCTGTCTCAATGTTTATTATAAATGCAGACTTTTTTGCTATTCATATTAAGAATAATGAAAATATTAAGCAGCTTAATCCTCCTCCTCAGCTTGGTACTCCCTTAGGAATCAGCCAGTTTGCAGACGATACTACATTGTTCCATAAACATGCGGATCAAATCCCAATTACCTTAGAATCAATATTGCTTTCTCTCTAATGCTTCTGGTTTATAATTAAATTAAAGCAAATGTGAATTGTTTTCTATTCATTATCACCCTTTTATCACTTTACACAAAACTCCAGGGGAAAATGAAGTGAAGTATTTAGACACTGATATTACTAAGAACCTAATTGTCAGAGAAAATACTCATATTAAAACCAATATAAAGAAAATCCAGAAATTTTAAACAGCTGGTTACAGAGGATAAATATATCTATATTTGGTCGTTGTTTGTTAACTAAAACTGGAGGATTGTCAAGACTTATTCATCCAGCTTATTTTTGGGCTGTTCCAAATAAGCTGATTAAGGCTATCAATCAAACTAATTATAATTTTATTTGGAAAAATAAGCACCATTATATTAGGAAATAATATGCTGTGAATCTTTTAAAGAAGGTGGTTTGAATATTAATGATTTTGATTATAAACATGAATGTAGGTTTTTCAAGTTCACCCACATTGTAATAGTCTTTAAAATGTGTTATTCATATTAGTCCAATCTCTAAATCAAATGAGTGCCTTAAAAACTCTTCAACTCATACTTTTTTAAAGTAAATTTTCCTCTTGTATTTGCAGTTATTATGATTTTTTGGTGTCTTTTGTATCTTGCACATTGTATTATGCTTTTCAGTCTTATTGGGAATGTTCATCGAGTTGAAATGCTTTATGATTCATAATAAATAATAATAAAAAAAAAAAAACATTCTCCAAATAGTATGTCATCCAGGATTTTTTTCCATATTCAAATTTCACGTACCATGAATCGTTGGCATGGCTTTAATAAAAAAAAAGATCCTGTGAATTTTGAAAATGTTAGGTCATTTCGAACGGATATGATATATAAACTCCTGCATAAATAAATAATAATACAGGAATACAGTTAATAACCAATCAACAATGCCGTTGGACAGAGTGACTGGACTCCTCCTATCAACGAATGCGTTCTTGGTTCATAACGTCATGCTAAGGAAGCGTGTTAGTACGTTGGAGAAAGGCGTGCGGCCCTAGCCCCTGTCACCTGGCTCGGAATATCTATACAGTTTAAAAGCAAGTGAATGAATTAATTTTATTTCACGCTGCTAACACTGATTGCGGTCAGGCATGGGAGCGAACAATAGCACGCGCCGCGTCTCTTTTGAATCGGATGAAAATGACAACATCGCAGTTGTGAAGGGCATACGGGTGAGTTACAGAAGATAACTCGACAATGAAAATGTAACACCAGCATTCTTTCGAATCCTTGTTTATGCAACTTTGGAGAATTTCTATAAACATGTAGGCCATGTTACCCGGGGTGAGGGCTATTTGCAAAATGAGTTATTGTAGTCAGCTAGAATGCTGTTGTCAAGAGTACCTAAGCTAGCTACTAGCTTGTTGACATATCGTGCCACAGTTGCGCGTTGATGTTAGCACTGCCCCGCCCACATTTTAATGAACGAATGAAGGAACACTGTCTGCATAGGTCATCATCACTATCCAAATTGACATCAAAGTTATTGTAACAATCCTTTCCATCGTGAACCATGAACACGTTGTTCAGTTGTCACGCCTGTTTCCTGCTGCGTGCCAATTAGTTTAAAATAGCCTTAAGGATTTAATGACTGGATGCAGCGACTATAGAGGCGAAAAAGCACGAGTGACTCTCGAGTGTTCTTTAGGGTAACTTATTGGATTGTGCTTTTTGCTGTTAAAAGTGTTGGGATGGTTAAGGGTAGCCTCTTTCAGGACGTTGTGTAGGTTAGGCCTATTCAGAGAACGTTCAGACAAATTTACACTTAGCTACTGCAATTTTTTTAAACCTAATCACAGCAAAGTACATTAACATCCAGGTAAATTCAATATACTCAATATCTACTGTAGCTGACTGAGTTTCAATTTAGTTTCAAATGCGTTTTCCCCTCTTCTTGTTATTTTGATCCCACACATTCAGTACTTGCTAACAATAGCGCAAGGTACCTAAATACAAATATGGTGGAAGTTCATGTTTGTCTGTCCTTGTTTACAAAATAAACATTGTTTGTCTTTGTCTTCTACAGCTCTCTGAGAATGTCATCAATCGCATGAGGGAACCCGTCGCTCCCCTACGCCCTCAAATTCCCCCTCAGGCCTTTTCCCCTCCACCCCCCGTTGCTGATCCTTCTCCCCTTCTCCTTCCAGTACCTCCACCTTTCGAACCTTTCACCCCCCTTCCTCCTCCCATAGATCCCCTTCCACCCCAAACATCACCTCCATCTGTCATTGAGGCAATGGTGACTTCTGTGCCACCACCACCTTCCACTGAACAGGTAGCAGCTCCCACTTCATTTGTACCGGTTCTCCCAGCACCTCCGCCAGCTGTTGAGCCTGTAAACCATCCTATTCCTCCTCCTTCTGCTCCTGTTGAACCCACTGTCTCCCTTCTGGCTGTGGAAGCTACTACTCTGCTTGCACCCCCTCTCAATGAACCTCTCCATGTTATTGAACCTGTTGCTCCTCCTCCTGTAATTGAAATCCTTGCTCCTCCTCCTGTAATTGAAATCCTTGCTCCTCCTCCTGTAATTGAAGCCCCTGCACCTCCTGCAATTGAATCAATTGCTCCCCCATTAATTGAAGCGCTTGCACCTCCCCCTGTAATCCAACCCATTGCTGAGTCTCCCTTAATCGAATCCATGGTCCCTCCTCCCCTCCCTGAGATGGAATTTATCTCTTCCATTGCTGCTATTGAGCCTGCCTCCCTCTTGCCACAGCCTCATCCAATGGAAGCTATGTCTGCGCCTCTGCAGCTGCCCGCCGAGCCTGTTGCTGCGCCTCCCCTGGCTGAATTTGTAATCTTACAACCTTGTGAACCAGTTGCACCTCCTCCTCAGACTCCATTGGAACCTGCCTCTCCCACTCCTCCTCCACCCCCAGTGGAGCCTGTGGCTTCACTTCCCCCTCCACCCCCAGTGGAGTCTGTTGCTCCTCCTCCGCCCCCTGTTGCTCCTCCTCCGCCCCCAGTGGAGTCTGTTGCTCCTCCTCCTCCCCCTCCATTGGAGCCTGTGGCTTCACCTCCTCCTCCCCCAGTGGAGCCTCTTGTTCCTCCTCCTCTTGCCCTTGAGCCCGAGCCTGTGGCTGCAACACCACCAGCAGCACCAGTTATTCCAACAGGTAAGTCCCAAAACCGTTCCTGATGTAGTGCCACTCGGCTTACAAAGTTCGGCCCGTACATTTGGTTCTCCAATCTACTACTTTACCCTGCACTGCACTAGTGTGTGAAAGCTAAGGGGGGAGCCCTGTGTTGCAGTTTCCTGTAAAGTTAGCCTCGCTTTCTATCAGCAGGCTTAGTTGATATCTTAATTTAGTATAGTTTCATTAGTTAAGGGTATCAGTGCACCCATTTTGTATAACATTTAAACAAAGATCACCCTGTTTGAAAGAAGTCACAGCTAAGCTCTTTCCAACCATGGAAAAAATCATTTCATTATTCGGCTGGTATGATGGGCAATCCCATCGGGCGTCTCGCAAAATCTATGTCTATCCCAGTTCATTGGAGCTTCAATATGAGAGAGAGAGAGATTCATTCTGTTATGTTAATGCACCTGCATCTATTAGGCTAGCATCCCAGAAAGTGTATTAACTTTGAACCAGTTATAATGTCATCATTATTTACACATTTTAAATGGAAGGTGTCTAACGGGAAATTCCTATTTCCATTCATCCTACAGTATCACATTTGCACACAGCTGTCACTATAGAGTAGTGATGTGTCTAAAGTTACTTGCTTTTTTGCATGGCTGGTGTTACCCAAGTAACCTATGGAATTTAGATTTACAGAATTGAATATTGATATAAAACTGTAATTTTATGTAAAGAACAACTTATAGCCAAACCCCAAAATCAACATTTACAGTAAGACCCCATCATTTACATTAATTTAGTTCTGTTAGGCATTTCTGTCTTTCTTTGTAGACTGGATGTGATTTAAGATTTGTTGGGATCCCCTTGTCAGCTTTAGTCAATTTATTTGTCATACATTTCCAGTATTGGTGCTACAGACCTATATTCTTGTGACGACAAACATTTTAACATACAGTATGGTATGCCAAAACATTTGGAAGTTCACAAATTGAAAGATTTGTACTAAGATTGTAATGTCGTTCTGCTAGAGCGTGAGCGTGAGCATGAGCCACGACACAAAATAAACTACAGATTTTGCCATACATTACGCATGGTCATTTTCCAGCGATCTCTGTAGAGCCGTGAGTAATTCTAAGGCCAGTCCTGGAAGACCATCGTATGTTTTGTTTGTTAATGTTTTTCTTTTTGTCTGTAATGTACTTACTTTTAATTTAGCCAAAGCTTGCTGAAGTCACAAACATTTCTACTCGGTAGTAATTACTCTTTGTTCTTAGAATGCAGCCTTTCCCATATTATGATTCATTGCCATTGCCAAACAGCTAATGAAACGATTAATTCGTACTTGTAATAAAGTTAATGAATTGATGCTTCAATTAGGACGTCCAATACATGTAGGCCTAGCCCAATTGGAGTTTCAGATGATCTAATTTCTGGAACTGACCCTTTCAAAACACACCATTAAGCAAGCATGTACATGCAGGCAACCGACATGCTTTCTTTGCATGCATTGTTTCCTAGAATGTTAATGCCTTGATAAGTGTATCTACCCATTACCCCCCCTCCTGGACGGAAGACAGTTGAATGTTACCTGTGCAGTAGACTGTAGAGTATATGGTGTGGGAGGAAACCATTAAGAGGGTGAAAACGCAGGAGGGGATGAGGTCCTTCCATCCCTGTTGGCACATAATTGGGGACGTAATTAATGATTGCCAACTTGTGCCACGCAGCACTGAATCCAGTGATTAGAACAAAACCCACCTGGCCCAATATATGTTGTTTGGGGCGCTTCTGTGAGTGAGCCAAATGCTGGCAAAAGACAGGCAGAAGTGACAGCACAAATTAAATTAATAGAAATGAAATAAGTTATTACCCAAAATACCTTGCCTATGGCTTTATGTAGACAGGAAATGAAGATAACCCAAAACTGCAATGTGTCCTGTCTGAGGAAGTGCTAGTGAACTAGAGCTTAAAGCCATGTAAACTACAACGGCACTTGCAAACTAAACATTGCAAAACCGCTAGTTTTATTTGAATTACAGCACATCCTTCCCATTAAGCAGGTCCTTTAAAAAATGTAAATGGAGATATAGCATGTGAATGTATTTGCTAATAGGCTACCAATATGTGTTTTAGATAAGATTAGGAATATGCTTTAGTTCCACTTTGTAACTGCACTATAAATCAAGTGTTGTTGAAAAACAGTTTCCTCCTTAAAATGGGGTTGTGGTTTAAAACAGTTTGAGCACCACTTCTAGAAGTTTAGAGAATCTACCAGGAAAAGGTGGGATAAAGTCGGTGCTTGTAATGAAAGTGTCTAATAATTTAATTAGTTAAATATTTTAATGTTTGACTTTACAGTGAACCTCTCTCATATGTTTTTTTTCTTTTGTAACTCAGTTTTTGTCTTCAATTTCATACAATTGAAACAACGTTGTTATTATAGAAACTGAAATACTTTAAAATCCGCCCCCAAACATGTTTTAGGCCTGGAACACAACATTAATAGAACAATTAAAACAGGTATACAGAAGTACACTATAAACACACATTTCTATAAAAGTAAAAAATTGAAACAGTACAAAATATTTGAAACTCCTCGTTGGTCTTCAAATGACTTCAGCTTTGGTCTTTTATCACTGTCACTTTATCAGCAGAGTGCATGGTGCATTCAATAGTAGGCCTAGGCTATTTAAAAAATTCAACACATTTTTGTTGTCTCGTAAAGTGTCTCTGCCAGGTGAAATTCATCTTAAAGAAGTGCTTCAGATCTCACTACCTTGTTATGAAAGAGAAAAAAAACTCAGACAATTGATCCAACTGTATGCGAGTGAATCTCATTAAAAAATTGCAAAGTTCACCCCAATCAGGAAAGGTTACAACCTTAATGAGGGGGCCATTGATTATGTGTGCCCACAAAGTGTGGGTATTGAGGTAGACTCTCCCCATTCTGGATGTCTCTAAATCATGCTGGAGTCGCTGTGTGTGCTGATTACACTATGGTCAAGGTTGCGCCTCCTACACCTTCTCCAATGTGCTATAAATATTCATACGCCATCGGCATCGCCCACACGCACGCTGCGCAGACCTATTAGCCAGCTTGAAGATGACTGTCCAATTCACGAAAGGGAACAAGAACGAGATGGATAAATAAACAACTGGTAACATTAAACACTGCTTAAAATGTACTACTTTGTCTTCATGGGAGGATTTCAAATGACCAGTTACTCTATAATGTCTGATTGAATTGCAGGCAGACAGGGAATAAGAAATGTCTTAAAAGAATCCCGACAGAGCTCCGGGCCGACAGCGTTTATTTTTTTTTTCTCTCGAAGGTGGCGAAAGGTGCAGGGGGCTTCTTTCTGATGGGAGAAGGAACGTGTGGAAGTGGGAATGTTACAGATTATGCCCTCCGCGCGGGTCCTGGGGTTAATGAAACTTCTGATGAGAAATGCAATTTGCCACCCATCTATTATCTCCTGGCCAATAGCTTTTTCTGCTCTCTGGGCTTCAGCAATGGATGTGCAGCCAGAAAAACCCTATGCCAACTAAAACCTAAAAAGATGATGAGTTTTTAATCTCTTTAACATTTACATGTCCTACTCAGGATTGACATAGGCCCTGTCAATCTCAATTGAGACACCTTTTAAGACCTCAGATGGTGCTTATCCTATCAGTACCTGTTCAACCAACTGCTTGCCTACTAAAGTCCCCCTCCGCAGTGCTGACCTTGGTGGAAATCCAATGCAGGGTTTGGTCTCATGGAGGTTGGTCCCCATTTCAAATGATGCTGATTGTCAAAGATGAACAGATTTGTAGTATTTATTCAATTGGCCAGATCCCAGGAAAATCTGAATTTTACTGACAAGGTCTTGCTAGCACCCTATGGATCACATTCCAATTACTGTTAGAGGTAGAAATAAATGTATTAACAACCAAACAGCCTGCCCTTGTGGAAATGGTCCTTTTGATTCAAGTTTCTTTCTTTCTTTCTTACCTACCTATAAAGCAGGATTTGTCCCATCTTCATGTGTTCCTGCCTTAGAATTGTTAATAATCTCACCCCACTTGACTGATTTCCAATACGGTAAAAGCATATCTAGCTTGGTAAACTAATTGATTTAAGTTTGGTAAGTCATCCTCTGGTTCTCCACTTACTCTAAATGTGGCTGTCATACATTGTACCTCTCCCACTACCTCTACATATGTTAAAAGGTTAATTTATTGGTGGGTAACGTGCAAAGTCTGGCACCACCAAGACATTTCTTTGTTTTTGAAAGAATTCAAACAGTTTTGTTTTCAAAGAATGATTTATTTATCATAAGTGTCCCATAAGGCCAGAATACATGGACAGTCTTTTTGGCATATGACAAGGTATGTGGTGTGTACTATTTCAGGAAGCCGCCAAAGAACGACGTGTAAGGAGTCTAGTTCTCTAACTGCTGATTCTGATGTACTGATCCTCTTGTGCAGTTGTGCATCTAGGAGTTCCACTTCTTTTCCGTCCTGGAAATATCCAGTTTTCCCCTTTCTCTCAAAACAGCAGTGGACGGACACCTTTTGCCCGAAATCTTCAGTTCATGGACTAGCCTTCATCTCCCAGAACAATAGACTGGCGTATTTCTTTAAAAGGCTGTTTTGTTTTGGCAATTTATAACCGGGAATGCTACTATTCAAGTATGCTACTTAAGCTTTCAACCTATTTATTAATAATCAATGATAAATATTAAGCATAATTAGTCATTTAAAACATTTGAAATGTCTTCATTCTATTTCTAAATAATTTAATAGTGGTTTGTTCGAAAAGCTGTTGAAAAATACAATCAAAAACATGAGAATTCTTTGTGATTCCAGACATTTGCATGGTAGTGTAATGTTTTGTTTCGTTTTTAGTGTAATTGATGTTGCTGTTGTGGACAAAGTGAAACAAATGCAGCTTTTTTAAAACCGCAATAATAGATTGGGAAACGAAAGCAAGAACACAGAACATTACCTGCCACACCTTGCAAATGAAGTGGGATTCTATTCGGCATTTGAGCAAGCTGCCTAGTAACACATTGTCACAGACGCTTGCGCAGGGAATTGCCTAAGCCAAAACAACCTCCTAGGAAGGCCTAGAACTCACCAAGCCCATAGCCCTGGGGAAAACAGAAGCTCTTTCTTCTCTGATCCTGACTCACATCCCTCCATCTTCCTGCTGTCCTTTGGATGTTTTTATTTCTTATCAGCTTCACAAGGCCAAAAAGGGAGAATACCCTGAAGACTCTGTGTTAGGCTTTTACAAGATCTTGTCACGAAACACATTTTAGAGCACACTCTCCAATGGGTTCCTTTTTCAATGAAGAAGGGTGGCTCCAGAGAATAGTGGTCATGTTAGTGTAATCTTTCTTTAATTGAAATATATTTGCAAACATTTTATTGCTTTTTGGAGAGTCGAGGGCCATTTCAGGAAAGAATAGTCAGACTGCACAGTATGATGTCTTTAAAGTAAACCGCTAAAGATAAGCTGCATCTGAATATATTGATTTTAGCCAAATAGATATTCCTGCCAAAAACTACAAAGAAGGCAACATTCTGAGTTAATCAATAGAAATAGATCAGGTTAGAGATGAGTCCTCTCGTTGTGTGCGAAGGTTTCTGTCATTTTCTGCTGAGCTTTCATCAAGATTTGCCTGGCAGTAGGTAATCGATTCTAACAATAGGTATTATCCCATCTGTCTAATGCAGCAGGCAGTACCCTATTTTTACTGCAGCCCCCCCCCCCCCTCACCACTGCAGTACTGCACCGCGTGACACTTCTGCCTTCAGAGCACGTTTTAGTCTCAGTGCTTGCTGGGCTCTTACCTTTCATGGTTAATTACCTGCCAAGATGGGACACAGAATACACATGGTCCAACAGGTATGACTTCAATGACATGAATATGGGAGGAAGGGGAAACATAAAGTTGCTTCCTGTGTTGGCAGTGGGAGTGTTTGTGTGTTGAAAGGTATCTGGTTTTGTGTTCAAATGTTTTTTGTGGTCGAAGTGCTTGTCAGTGCGTGGCAGATATAGCCAACACTCTCATATGCTCTCTCTCTATGGCTCATAAGACAATGAAGCCTGAGGGCCAGAAGCCCTACCACCTCAGTACCATCATACTGTAGCAAACACACACAGCCCATTAGATTTTATAGCCGCACCGTACACAGACGAGACTCACTACTGCTTGAAGTAGCATTCTAATTGAGATTGGGGATGCCGATGTAGATATTTTAGCCAAATGGGCGTCCAGGGAGATTTAAAAATACATTTGGGTAGCCAAAACTTTGGAATACAACAAACACACATTTACCCAAATACACACGCACACACACTGCTTCAAGCTACCTCTTCGTTCTGCCTCATCCCATCTTTATCTCTCTGTGTGTAGTTGATGTGGAGGGCCTGAGGAAGAAGATTACGGAGGAGCTGCAGAAAGGCCTGGAGCAAGAGAGAAGCAAGGCTGAACAGGAGCTGCATTCCTGGTAGGTCTATCTCTGCTTCTCTCTACACACACACACACTCAGACGTCAGGTACTTATGTGTGTTAAAATACAAGAGGAATAAAAGTCGATATGAAAAAGAAAGGCAACAGACTAGTGTTTTCCCAATGATTTGTGGTTGCCAGTACCCAAGGTAGATGGGTGTTACAGCACCTCATTGTTTCATCATTACACTTTGGATGAAGGGTGACATATCAATGTTGAGGTAAACATACAAGTTGAGATTAAGGACCAGAATGTTATTGCAACAATGGTGTGCAGAAGGGCATTTTTTATGTAAAAATGGGATTCAGCAATCTCAGAATGGTTCCGTACTATACTAGACAGCTGGTGTACCTATTAAGGGCCACTGAATGTATTCAAAAATAAGAAAGGTAATTATTTATGTTGGATTATGTTTAAATTGTGAAAGGATCACTGCAGTTCAGGACCTCTATTTAAATTGACACTGTATTTGGTCTTGTCCTCAAAATAAAATTAAGATTTTGTAAAATAAAATAAATGACATTTTGATAAAGAGCTTACAAAATTATAACAAATCGAAATGTTTCGAGTAATATTTAGGTGTTTAGTTTAACAGTTTAATCAAACAAATCATTCACAAGCGTTCAAAATTAATTATTTTAGACAAACAATTTAGAAAATCAAGACTATTTTTGCACTGAAGAACATTTAGACTATTTTTCTGTTAATGATGAAAAGCTCTCCAATTTTTTTTTTTTATTAAATAAAATGTCAAAATGTCCGGGATGCCAATATGTTTGGCTTCGATTGTATACATGTCCCTTACTGGCAATCAAATTTCGGGTAGATAAAAAAAAAAAGACAAAACGCTGAGTCTAGTTGTGCAAATGAACAGCTGTGCTCCTTTAGAGGGGAACTTGCCAAAGCACCCCACTTCAGCTTTCCAACACACTGGGTATAGGCTCTTTGTTTCTGTTTATAAAAAGGTTTTAAAAAAATCATCAGTTTGAAAGGACCATTCATTGTCTTCTCCAATTGTAGTCTATTCCTGAAGTAAAAAAAAAGGCAAGGCTAACATAAAGGTGGGTGCTGAAAAAGGTTTTACTGTGGTTCAAGTTCTTCCATGCAAGTGGTCAATAATTAAGATTTCTTCAGACAAAAAGGTCAGTCCCAAATCCATCACCAGTCTTTCTCAATCTCCTTATCTTCTGAAGCAAATCAGCCTTTGCTCTCCTTCCAACTTCCTTTTCTTTCATGGATCAATTAATCATGCCCGAGAGAAGGCACCATCGTGAGGTAATTTCCTAGGCGTTGAGTGGGTGATCCATTAGCCAGCCCTGATGAGGAATCAGCATCTCTCCATCTCTTCTCCTCCACTCTTCTCCCTCTCTCCTCTACCTCCTCTACCACAAAGGAGCAGGTGCTCTTCCCATCATGTCCGATAAACACAGCATTTCCTCCTAATAGTTCTGGATGAGCTCCAAGAGACTCCAGTGCACCAGTGTCTAGTGGCCCAATAAATTATGTGAAATACCTTAAAGTTAGTTTAATTGAAAAAGTATTTAGAATTTGGGGGGTAGTCTGGGTTCCCTAGAGTTTAAAATGATGGTGACAAAATGGAGTAGTTATTGATTATTTGTATTCTTTTGATAAAACTGTATTGATGCTGATTAAAAAAAAATAAGTGGATCAAAATTGCTCCCCCCGGCAATTACTTTCAATCAGTAGGCATTTAAATCCTTTAAGCTTTATCTTATACAACTCAAGGAAGCAACTTGTAAGTCCTTATTAAACCCTTCGTTGACTACGTCCATGTATGTTTTTTTTTGTTTTTTTTTTGCATGTTACAATAAACAACGTCAATGCAGGGCTTTTGTAGCTCGTTTCCTAATCAAACTGCATCAGGAAGGGCACACTGTAGACGCAACACAGAACATTTTGCAGCTTTGTATAGAAAGAAGAATTATATTAGTGTTAATAGTTCTTTAAAAGATAAGCAAACAGTAAAACTGCAAACTGTCAATTTTTTTGTAAACCCTCTATGAGGTTAAACCAACATGGGCCAGTAACAATCATTTTAATAAGAAAATATATTTTCTTTCAAGGAAATTTCGAATGGACAGCCTTTCTAAACAGCTTTGTTGCTCTGACCACAGGGATGCAACAACAATTCCCTCTTTTTATCGCCGTGGCAACGCCATCACGGCAAGGAGGGTGCTTTATTGACCATGAGGCGAGAAGCGCTCAGTGAATGTAGAGCAAGGGGTGTTATGGATGTCGCAAAAGACATTCCCTAGATTAAATACACCAAAAACATGATTACATGAGCACGTTTATTTTAGCTTGGGACCATTCTTTCTGGGGACCAAATTCTCTCTTTTATCCTTTAATTGACAAAATCAATATTTCCTTTAATGTTGTCTCTTCCCTCCTCAGTTATCTTGCTATTTTATGATCTTTATGTTTTCTATTGCCTTGGGAAGTATCCAAAAGTGTTGGGACCTGGTGGGGGGCAATTCATTACTGTTTTTCACCGCTGTCTGGTGTCTCACCAAACAGGTCCTAAACAGACTACACCAGTGATTCCCAAAGTGCGGGACATGGCCGCCTGGTGGGCCATGAAGGTACTGCAGAGGCTGTGAGATGTCACGTATGTTTAGGGGAATACTTCATCTTAGTCTTGTGTATTGATCAGAGTTGTGATTGTGGGCCGCAGAAGATTTTCAGATTTCGAATTGGCCCGCGGTTTCTGAAGTTTGGGAATGGCTGGACTAACTATTACCTTGTTCACTCTGTTGATCCAAGCTAGGGGCTTCAGACCACATCCAATTTATTGGAAATAGAGCTCAAAAGAATGTGGCTGGGGTTGTCAAAATAGCACTGTATTTATTGGCCTTGTATATGTACCCACGCAAATTAAGACGGGCAAGTAGTTTGATTAGATTGAAGATCCTAGATGAAGATTCGAAGTGTTTGACATGAGTTTATATTATAATGGAAGCAAGTTGTCTAGTATTGCAATTTTCTTTGGTTGAGGGACTGGAGAATTGTCTTTTCAGTTAAGTTCGAACTATTTGCTCTCCCCGCCAACATCAACAATTTCACACCGATTTCCCCCATTAGGTTTTTCTTACTCATCATCGTCATCATCATCATGACTGACTACAGTATATTTTTTCCACCTCTATAGCTAGCCCTAAGGATGTGTACTCCAACACAATGTTCTGCCCAAGAATGGTGCTGCTCAAAAAAGGTTTAAGTACCAGAAACTGCTTTGGTAGGCCGGTTCCAAATGACACCAAATGGCTAGCATTTGCCTATTGGTTGTCTGTTTGGGTGACATGCTTGCCCATTGTCCATAGTGTTTGTTTTTGTGCAGCATCTAAACCAATATGTAGTGACTGTTGCAAGGATGAGATTTGCCTCTGACTCTGTGAAGCAATGGAGCTGAACAAGTGTGGAAGGCTGGAATTAGACCAGAGAGCATGTGATCTCTCTGACATCTCTGTTTTTATATGCCATGAAAGCACACCATGACCCCAAAAGTTGTTAGCCAACATCTGTGGCCTGTGTGACAGAAATGTCACAGAGGCTGATTACCGTAACTTCAACAAGAGTGTGTTTGGGATAAGCATTTGATCCACTAATGCAAACCTAGATTGTTCAATGGCTATGGTTTGTGTTTAGTACAGGAGTGGCAGTTAGTCTCAATGCTAACATGCTAGCCAAAAACACCTGAACCAAGTAGGTAGGGAGATTAGAATACATACAGTCTGGAGTCTTGGTTCGACCATTAAAGCAAATCCTGCCAAACAATTTAATGAAGTCCCTCCAAAGCTTAAGCATCTGTTCCTAATTTTTGTCCGTCTGTAGTATTTAGTTTACTTTTAGTTGTTTTAGAGGAATAAAATCATGTTTTCTGTCTTCCATGCTTCTACTATCTAATTATAGGATGCTGTCATGAATTCATCTTCTGCGGCTCCTTTAGAAACTGCTACAGTTCTTCTGTTTGCTGATGAAGTTGTTGTTTAAACTACTCTCTGGTTGTTTGCAATTGCACTATTGTTGTTTTAAAACCAAAATTGAGACACTATGCACTTTTTACCTGTTCGCCCAATCTGTACAAGCACAAGGGTGGTAGAGTGTATTTATTGCACAGCCTAATGAAGTTCTGAGTGAGTGTACATCTTAGTCTTAAAACTTGAAGATCTGTTGTGTTTAGCAGGATAGACTTTTCATCCACCCATAATGCCTTTCGGCATCCACAAATTGTCTCATGAAAAATGTATTTCCAGCCCTCAACAGCATTATTCAGCTGTTAATATTACATGAAGCTTCAAACTGCTTTGTTCAGAAATGTTTGAACCAAGCTGCATTGTTGCGCAAGACAGTCAAGATGGATTCTGAATTAAGTCTTCAATGTTGACCTAGTGCATGAATCAGCTTACCTGTAAGCAGGCAGAAGCGAAGCATTAAGTGAATGGAGCAGGCTATTGTTGGAGAGGATAAGAGGGTGAGTTTTTTAAATTGCAGCTTGTATTAGTTGAGGGTTATTGTTAAAAGGATAATATTTTTCTATTTATATCTATGGGGGGAAAAAGCAGCCCTTTATTGCCCAGACTCCCATTGTATGAGCTCAATGTGACCACATTTGGGATTGTTCTCCGTCTTGCACCCTGATGATTGACTTGTTCCTTGTGCTAACAGACAGTCAGTTAATTCACTGGTTGCCATTTACTGCTCACAAACCTGTGAGTCCTGTGCCTTCTCCTCCAGTCCAGGTGATGGTGTTGAAGCTGATAAGTGAGTTTACACTAACTACAAACTGCCGTTACACAGTGCAGTCTCAGAATGGCCCATACAAAGAGAGCCAGAACTAATTCTGCGCAAGATAAATATCTGGAAATACTTTGTTAAATAATAGAGAGCATCCTAAGTGATCATATTATACTTCAATATTTCTCTGTATTTTTAAGAGCCTTTAAACCATCAAACACTGTAGCCAATGCTCAAGTTTTTAACCAACAATTATGCTTTGTCCGAGGCCGTGCTAAAAAATGACATCCTCCAAGTGATTCAGTATGTTATATCCTTACATATGTGATACAGCCTTCCTCTCTCATTATCGGTCTTTCTTCCCGATCTATTCCAATCGTCTATGGCTGAATAAAATATGTGTCCAATATTTTCAGCACAGGAAAGTAATGATGGTAAAGCAATAGAAGCGAATCAGAAAGACAGCATACAGCCGGTGAAAGCAGTCTTGCACTTGTAAGAAAGAGCCAGTTTAAAAGAAGCCAGGCTTTCCATTTTCAATAGAGCACCTTTCTCGTTGTTTAGTTGTTTGAATGTATTTCATTGTCTTACAATTTCTTACTTCTCTTTTAAAATTGTAAATATACAGTGGGGCCAAAAAGTATTTAGTCAGCCACTGATTGTGCAAGTTCTCCTACTTAGAAAGATGAGAGAGGTCTGTAATTTTCATCATAGGTACACTTCAACTATGAGAGACAAAAATGAGAAAAGAAATCCAGGAAATCACATTGTAGGATTTTTAAAGAATTTATTTGTAAATGATGGTGGAAAATAAGTATTTGGTCAATAACAACAGTTCAACTCAATACTTTGTGACATAACCTTTGTTGGCAATGACAGGTCAAACGTTTCCTGTAAGTCTTCACCAGGTTTGCACACACTGTAGCTGGTATTTTGGCCCATTCCTCCATGCAGATCTCCTCTAGAGCAGTCATGTTTTGGGGCTGTCGCTGGGCAACACGGACTTTCAACTCCCTCCACAAATTTTCTATGGGGTTGAGGTCTGGAGACTGGCTAGGCCACTTCGGGACCTTGAAATGCTTTTTACGGAGCCACTCCTTCGTTGCCCGAGCGGTGTGTTTGGGATCATTGTCGTGCTGGAAGACCCAGCCACGTTCCATCTTCAATGCTCTCACTGATGGAAGGAGGTTTTGGCTTAAAATCTCACGATACATGGCCCCGTTCATTCTTCCCTTAACACGGATCAGTCGTCCTGTCCCCTTTGCAGTAAAACAGCCCCAAAGCATGATGTTTCCACCCCATGCTTCACAGTAGGTATGGTGTTCTTGGGATGCAACTCAGCATTCTTCTTCCTCCAAACACGACGAGTTGAGTTTTTACCAAAAAGTTATATTTTGGTTTCATCTGACCACATGATATTCTACCAATCCTCTTCTGGATCATCCATATGCTCTCTGGCAAACTTCAGACGGGCCTGGACATGTACTGGCTTAAGCAGGGGGACACGCCTGGCACTGCAGGATTTGAGTCCCTCTCAGCGTAGTGTGTTACTGATGGTAGCCTTTGTTACTTTGGTCCCAGCTCTCTGCAGGTCATTCATCAGGTCCCTCCGTGTCGTTCTGGGATTTTTGCTCACCGTTCTCATGATCATTTTGACCCCACGGGATGAGATCTTGCGTGGGGCCCCAGATCGAGGGAGATTATCAATGGTCTTGTATGTCTTCCATTTTCTTACAATTGCTCCCACAGTTGATCTATTCACACCAACCTGCTTGCCTATTGCAGATTCACTCTTCCCAGCCTGGTGCAGGTCTACAATTTTCTTCCTGGTGTCCTTCGACAGCTCTTTGGTCTTGGCCATGGTTGAGTTTGGAGTCTGACTGTTTGAGGCTGTGTACAGGTGTCTTTTATACAGATGACGAGGTCAAACAGGTTCCATTAATACAGGTGAGTGGAGGACAGAAGAGCTTCTTAAAGAAGAAGTTACAGGTCTGTGAGAGCCAGAAATCTTGCTTGTTTGTGGGTGACCAAATACTTATTTTCCACCATCATTTACAAATAAATTCTTTAAAAATCCTACAATGTGATTTCCTGGATTTTTTTTCTCATTTTTGTCTCTCATAGTTGAATTGTACCTATGATGAAAATTACAGACCTCTCTCATCTTTTTAAGTAGGAGAACTTGCACAATCAGTGGCTGACTAAATACTTTTTGGCCCCACTGTATATATTTGTTATTCCTTCTGTTGCTGCTCTGTTATATCTCGGGGCCCAGAGTATTAGTGGTGGTAATATGCTTAAATTGTACGGGATTGTTGGAGGAATGGGGTCATTAAAATCCACATTGTGACAAACTTTTATAAAGAATTTCTTCTTTTATTGCCATACCATTTCAGCTGGCCTCCCAGCTCCATGCTGATTATGATTACTAACAAAAATAATATACTGTATATTTAAGGTAATTTACATAAGTAATTATTCACAGCGTAACTCTGTATAACAAGAGCCATTGTTGGGCCATAGTAACATTTTCTCAGTTTTTAGTAATTGCAAAACATGTATAAATAAGTGTTGTTTGGGCTGTAACGTTTTTGTAAAGTTTTAAATTAAATGAATGTCCTGGTTATCCAATTGTGTTAGGTTTGTCATAGTTCAACCGTTGAACTCAATTGATGTCCTAGAAAAGAACACCAGCCCATTCAACCAATATTTGCACACATACATGAACTAAGATTAATTCTCTAAGTAAATGTTCTATGATATCTGTTGAATCATCAATCATAATATATTGATGACAATTGGTAGGTAAGTCTTTGCTTAAAGATTATCCATTCAGTTTCAAGTATATTTGCATAGGACATAATTTTCTAAATTAAATTAAATTGGCTGTGGGCTCATACCCAGACACTGATGTTGTGTGCATGTGCTTCATGCTTATACCTCGGCTTCTATTCTCCTGTCCTGAATAGCTGTGTGTGAGGTGAGCTCTTCTTTTTGTGAGTCCGAGGTCCTGGATGGATAGAGAGTCAGTGGACTGTGAGGCTGGACATGGCTGCTCTCTGGCTTCTCTACCTGCAGCTCTCTGGCCTCTCTTATTTTTCTGGTTCGCTCTCTGCTTCTCTTCCTCAGGGCCAAACAGCTTGTCATTACCCCTGGCCCCTTCTCTCACCTTTTCCTGCTCTTGTGACATTCACCGATGTGGCAAGCTGATGGCAGCTAGACGCTTGCCATTCTTTTATTAGGCCGCAAGTCAACACACACAAAAGCCTGGCTGACAGGATTTGGTAGAGAGTTAAAATTGTCTGTCAGTCAGAATAAAATTTGAAATTTCCTATTGTTTGACTTGGTTTTTGTATGGACCGAGGACTAGATAACAGAAGACTTTATAAGGCTTCTGATAAATCTAGGGGCTACAGCAGAGAAAAGAAGACATGCAACCAGAAAGGTCTGAATTAATCCCACATTTGTTAGAAAACAGTTGGAAGGCTAAAGTTGCACAAACAAGGAATATGTCCTACAGTATGGCCCGGCTGTACAAGCTGGATGTGCAATGCAGTGTGTCTTTTCTGTTGCCTGATCGTACATAGACCTAAAGCAAAACTTGCCATGTCTTAACGCAGGTAATTTAGCGCTTGCCTGAAAGTAAACCTGTGCCAAAGTTTCAATGGGATGTAATAAAAAAACGTGTTGGATGGTAGGAGAATGAATGAGATTGGAAGGACAAAACTAATGAGACAAGTAGTGTGAGCTCTGTCTTCATATCATCATTCATTTGACTGGAGTTTAAAACTATTTTACGATTATGATTGTACGATTATTTACAAATTAGATAAAAATTACAACACAGTTTAATTAGGTTAATTTTGTGGACCAATACAAAGCTTAAATCATAAAACATTAAAAGATTACGTCTACTACTCGATTCCATTGAGAACTAATGAGTTACAAATAAGTTTGATCCGCAAACTTGACAGCAATTGTTGCTGGTTCCCTGCTTTAAAGCCCATCCCATTCTTGAATCTGGATTTGGCTGAGGAGCTCAACTGTGATAACTGTTTAAAAACCAGGGAAATCCCCCTGCACAAATTGTTCAGCCAGTTTTAAAACAAAAATTAAAGCCATTATATGTGTGTACATCCCCATTACCACACATAAAAACAGCATCTATAAAGTTGTTAGAACAATGACATAAGTTTTAGTCAACTTTGTGTGTTGGTTTATGGTTTTACATTTTCATTTCGACGTGTAAAATACAGAAGATATAACATGTAAATAACACAGTTTTGAATTTTTTTAAGGAGTATTTAGTCACTTTTGGAAGCCATGCTAGCGGTAACCTCGAGCTTTACGATTACCAAGTAACTAACTCAATACTGGTTCTACTTTGCCTGCATCAAACAGTCACTGACAGTAGTTGTAGAACTTCTAAATGTCTCCTGATTTTCCCCACTTTTCTACCAAACATTGGTAAGACTTTAGGTTTTCAATTCCTTCACTTCTCTAATCAAGCCCAGCCCAGCACAGACCAGAGAGTGTGTTGCTAGGCAACTAAGAGAACCCAGCGACAGGGTTCAAACAGTCGTTGGGTGTCTTGTGTGCTGAAAATATCTGTATTCTCTATCTACGTCTTAGGCCTGTATTTTGAACATTTGGGAAAGGAAACCACAAAACAGCAGCGATGTCTGTTACCGAATGTGAGGATACTTGTGTGCTTATTTATGTGTGTATGTTTGTGTGTTTGCAGGTAGGCATAAGAACTTTGAGTGTTTCGTTGTGTGCTGGGACAATAGCCCATCTCTGTGTGTGTGTGTGTGTGTGTGTGTGTGTGTGTGTGTTGTCATCATTGTCGTCGTCCCCAGGCTTGAGGAGGAAAAGGCCCAGATAGAGGCGGTTGCCCAGGCAGAGGCCCAGTCTCTGGCGAAGGACGAGGTCTCCCGCATCCTGACCGTGGAGAGGGCCATGGCCCAGGAGACCCTCCAGCAGGCGGTGCTCCGCGAGAGGATCACCACGGAGGACGAGAGGCTTCGCGCCCAGCTCTACGTAAGTTCCACCCAGGCAACACATCCACAGCTTATTGCTTTCTCCATACACAACGCACTTCATAGGCGTTCATCAATTTAGTGTTAGGTGCTCTTGTTCCTTTCTGTAGTTGGTGTTAGTTTAACTGAAAGAGTCAGGGCATAGCACGAGGTGGGATTCCAACAGGTCTTTGACCACTTTGCTAACCAGGCACCTCAGTAATGCCTTGTGTGTCAATAAAAGCCATCTTTAGGAGAACCCTGAGAATGAATGAAAACCCCTGGACGGCTGCTGTGGATACTGTACAGCTCTTCTCTTTTCTGCTTCAATCCTCTGGATGAGGGGAGGGGGGTGGGGGTGGGGGGTGGGGGGGCGCAGGACAGGCCCCTATAGTTTACCCAAGTATCCATAAAGACCATGACACCCTCTCTGACCTTTACGTTTTTTTATTTTAGGCTTCTGCTTCGAAAAACAGTCCAAAGAAAGTCTTGGCTCTCACAATGGAAATAAAACCAGTGTAGGTTATTCTGTAGGTTATCCAAGATCTCATGCGCTAATAAAAGCTGATATTGCTGCTGAATACGAGCCTGTGTTCATAAATAAGAACACACTGACTTGGACACGCAGTCATATAATATATATAGACACACAAGCAAGCATATGTGCAGTAATCGACAGGTCACAAAGGAGCGCTCACAAATGTTATGGGTGAAAGTGTGTGAGGATGGCTAGGAGCAGTAATCCATTGTGTGGACTTTGTGACCCCTTTTAAGTATACACACACACGCGCACGCGCGCGCACACACACACACACACACACACACACACACACACACACACACACACACTCACACACAACCCCCTGCCCCTACTCTGGTATCACCCTGCATCGACTCTGACACTAAGACCTCTGGAATGAGCTGTCACCTGGGTGCACTATTGGTGGTCTGATAGAGCGTGCATGCACACACACACACACACACACACACACACACACACACACACACACACACACGGGAATAACATACAGTACATGCGTTAAAAAGTTTAGCAAACCATTTTAGAGTATCGTTTATATTTGTATTTGTTTATCTGATTTAGTTGTCTTCAGCGTCCTCACATGTTTTTATTACGATGTTGTCTCAACCCTGCCCTTCATTTTGCGCTGCCAGAGAAAAACACACACATGGTAGGATTATACTCATTGCCCTTGTCAACATTGTGTATGACATTTAGCCTATTCGCACACATTTATTTGGCCAGATTATTATGATAAAACAACACATTTCCAATTGATGGGTGCTGTTTACAAACCTATGGCATTGATTATATAGCTCATTTCACACGCTCATCTCTGTAATAGAAAAATGAATCATTCTTGAGAGGGGAGAATTCCATGCCGCAGTACTTGTGTATCAGGAATCCCTCTTTCGAAACGCTGTCTAAAGCGAAACAGGAGAAAGAAAGGGAGAGCACCAGGTGAAAAAAATAAACAATATACATTGTTACATTTTCCATTACTAAAAAGGCAGATTTTTTTACCTTTCGATTTACATTTAGCTCAATTATTTCCACGTTTTCTGAAATCATTCCTCATATTTGCAGAGCTCTACACACATATCCAAAATCACACAGCCAGAAGGCAAAACTCCACTAATATCCTGAAAAATTCAACTCTCTTTTCAAAACATGTAACATGTGTAATCTCAAAATGGTACTTTGTGTATGACACCATCATAAGAATTGGCATTCCTAACATCCAACTATGGAAAACAGTGGTGTGCTCAGTGTAGATGTATGCCTTTTACATGGTTATTGTCTACACAGTAGACTGCTGTAACTGTTATCAACAGCACATGCAATGTTCTCCCTGGCCACGCAGTAGGGGAAGCATCCAGCCCTGAAAGGCCTCTCCAGCTCTATCTGCATGCATCTCCCGTAGCTGATTGCTAATGAAATATATGTGCAACATGTGAGTTCCCATGCAAGGGGTCAGTGCTGATGGTAAACAAATGAAGTCTAGCATGGTATTTTAGTGTAATGGGAACACAAGTGTTTTTTTTATGAAGATTGTGTGTAGTGTTATGAAAAAAGCATGTTTTAAAACGGCAATCTGAGCGTTAAGTATGAAATGTCCTTGTATTTGAGACGAATCGGTTCAGGGGGTTGGTACATCAGTTACAGGCTGTGGTCATTGTAAGCACCAGTGTTAAGTGTGTTAACAATTGAGAAAAGCTATACTTTGTGTTGTTTGTCCAAAAAAGGAAATGAAGGAAGGTAAATAGAAGGTAAGTATAAAGGTTGAGGCGACTAAGGGAGAAAATGATGGCACTATATACTTCTGAAGCAAAATGGTTGTCATCCTCTGTGAAACAATAATCTAGAAAGGACCGTGTGTGTGTATGTGTGTGTGCGTGTGTGTGTGTGTGTGTGTGTGCGTGTGCGTGTGCGTGTGCGTGTGCGTGTGCGTGCGCGTTTGCTCTGCGTTCTGCACAGGAGACTATTGTAACCAAGCATTCAAACACAAGCACTGCCACTGTCCCCAAGGCCACCCAGGACCATTACCTGCCTTTAATAGGAGACCAAAGAGGAAGTTGTTGTAGGCCACATGTCCATTTAAAGTCAACATAGAGTTCTCCTTGTCACACTGTTTCACTTTTCCATTAGTTGAGTCTTTCACGTTCATTCACGCACACATTGTCACACTCTAGCCGTTCTGCGTAGGAGGATGGTGGTCTCATCTTAAGAATGGAGTGTGCGTGGGTGTGTACAATTTCTCTCTCCTTTTTCTTTGGCGTGCTTGAGTATTAATAGAATCTGCAGGGTTATCAGGGAGTCAGCGGTGCTCGTGCTCATGTAATTGTCAAGTCTGTCAGTGTCTGCATAGAGCCACCTCTCTTTTCAGCTGGAAATTGACTTTTTCCTTTCAAAGACAGCGGCTGGCCGTAGCTTCCCATTCATTGTGGCGTGTCACCTCTGTGCAGTCTCCCCGTAGCATTAGCAACACTTCCTGATCCATTTGAAACTCCAAATTCTGCAACATTTCCATGTTCAGTGTGCGACTCTCCAGATCATAGATGTTCCAAAATGAAATCTACTCATAACTAGTGTCTTGTAAGAAGCAGCATTTGCCCATGGTCCATGTTGGAAGACCACTTAAACCTATGATACTCCTTGAAGTAAATTAAGAGTAGGCTTCTGAAACACAATCAGTTGGTAATAAAAACATGAATGTGAGTTTGGTTGCTTGGGAGAAGTCTAATAGTGTTTGAAATGGAGTTCAGTGGGGCTGGTTGGACCAAATCTTAGATGATTAGGTAATTTTCTCTTAACGAGTCGTGGAGTTGTTAATTCATTCAATGATATGGATGCCTTTAAGCCATTGATCATGCTGAATTAGGTCCACCATCTATTGGATGACTTGGTTTGTATTAGTGAGCTTTGCTTTATCCTTGCATACGTATTATCAGTGTGCTGGTTGTAAGCTTAGCAGACCACAGCATCCAAATTACTCTTGTAACTATCACTCCTGCAGGTTTGACATTATTTTTACTGTTCATGTAGTACCTCTATTTAGATATGTTTGTAGCCACTGGTGTTCTTAGACTTAGAATCGTATTCTTCTTGTATTGAATGAGTTTCAAACAAGTGCTACCGAATGCTATTTGTAAGGCTGCATCAGGCTATACAATGGAATGTTCAGTGCCATGCATATAACTTGAGTTCCAGCACGTTTAAGTACATTAAATGAAGTGAATTAACAACACAAAATATGTGTTATGAAATGTAATGGTTAAACTGTTAAGCTTCTTGAGTTTCAGAAGCTTTTGTAGACAAAATTAAAAAGGAGTCAAAGGTCGATTTCGGTACTTTCCATTCTACCTACATTGCTGACACATCATATCAACGAGATGGCATTTTGTTCAATTTGTGAACACAATCTCTGTGACCAAAAGAAGGCGCTATCTTAAAAGGAAAGGGAGTAAAACAACGAAGATTAATACTAATAATATATCCATCATTTTGCCGTTGAGAAAAGGGAATAGGGCCGACTGGGCCGTGCTAACGTATGATGGTCTTCAATTGTGCATGCTAGTTTTTGCACCCCTTCCTTATCCAGTGAGATATTGATTTGTCCCCTCATCAGGATGCAGGTCACACCTGTCAGCAGCACCCTGTACATCCCCCTGTACCTCACACACAACGGGCTAGGTGTTGCTGTAATGCTTCACCATACTTTGTGTAATAAGCACACAACTACCGCTTGATTAACCACACCACACCAATTACCCAGCCTTTGTTTGACCCTGTGGGTCACACACTATAGTTTGTTTCAAGTTCAAATTTTACTGTGACAAAAATAACCAAGAGCTGAAAAGTAGTTGTGTTCAGATCCGTTGAAAACCCACAGTGCATTGTCAGCCACAGTGCAGTTAACTCTGGAACCGTTGGTATTTATTTGCCTTGGTGAAGGGCGCAGCTGCTGAGGTGAGGACCGTACTTTAGATATGTAACTTAACTTCCAGTTACTAGTACACTAGTGACTGGAAGTTAAGTATTATGGATATGTTATTCTATGTTGTTTTACTTCCTTTCCTGTTAAGATAGCGCCGCCTTTTGGTCCCCGAGATTGTGACACACACACACACACACACACACACACACACACACACACATACATACAAACATACATACATACATACATACATAAAAACATCTGTTTTGAAGAACAACCCACAAGTAGGGCCTACATGTACAAATATGTTTTTGTGTAAAGAAAACTCTAACCAGCCGATTTCGATGTATTTATGTTAAATTATCAAAGTTTATTGTCTGGTTTGCTTTTTATCACCCAGCCCAGCTCTCTGTCTACCAAGCTAGTATCTCTCTCTTTGCTATGTACCAAGTGCCAGTCTCTAACCCTGACAGGCTGACTGGCATTCACCAGCCAACAGAATTGGAAACTTCACAGGAGCTCCATGGGTTGCTGCAGTCAGCTCCTGGGTTTCCTCAGTCCTGATGAATGTGTTCCATGTGAAGGCTCACACATGTTCTGCCACTCAGAAGGGCCTGGAGTGACTTGAACCAACTCTGTTCTGCGGCTTTGAATGTCGAGAACAAAACTGAATGTTTATGCAGTTGAATGGAACTTCTCTGATTTTATGAGACAAAATCAGAGGAAAGGTACTAGATGAGCCTTACAATGTAAGTGATTCATATACTGCAAAAAAATACCAAAGCATCAGAGTTTACAATAATGATATTACAGAATCATTAAAATGGCCTTCCTTCAAAAATCTGATTTGATTGGAGGTTTAGAGGCCTAATAAAATGTCTTGGTACCCAAACCAAACGGCTCAGCCTAATTAAGACTGACATCATTTTATTAAAATACTTTGAGTACATTTTTGACTAGGTATTTCATTGGTGACTATTCATAGTAAAGACTGCTTCATCAAGTATTTAGTAATGGATTCATTACACATAAGTCTCTATAATTGGCATTATTGATATTGGATGGTTAGTATCTAGTGCCTAATGACCTGACTGAGGCAATTAGAAGTGGTAGGTATTTCATTGAACTGTTGGAATGCAGGAGGCGCAGTTGTACCTTCACCAATGCAGTGGTGAAACTAGGAAGTAGACATTTTCTTTGTAACTAGCGGATTAGCACACAAAAAAGAGACATTGACCAACGAAACGGTCCAATAAACACGTCTCTGGTATCCATGCCATCACAGCCTTCATCTATCCGTCCGACTGTCTGTGCTCTAATGAAGTCATGGACTCCCGCCATCATTTTAGCTTTTCAACAACCCTCGGCCTGCGGAGCCAAACTCGTCGAGCAGCCAATCAATCACCAGGCACATCATTTCATCAAGACGCAGGCCCCGACCCCAAGGCAGACATTTCAATCAAACCCAAAGTCATCAATCTTGCTCTTGCTTCAACAGTTGCCTGCTCTTGGGTCTTTCAGCCCGCTGGCCGCCACTCACTTTGTCCTATGGCAACGTTTTGTCCAAGCGACTGAGCCCTTTAGAAAAGCCTTTTAAAACGTGCTTAAAGTAAGCGCTAAACAGACGCCAATTCCTCCCCTCTATTGAAGCTGTGATGCGCTGCAGCAGCTGTTGCTTTTCATATCCCCAGCTGACTGCTGCAAGCCTTTAATGAGACACCGAGGCAACGTTGGTGGAAAAAGTGTTTTTCTGGAGACTGGTTGACTTGATGGACTATTTGAAAGTCTTACCTCATTCAAACCCCGTGGGTGTGACAGTGTGATTGAAGGCCAAACCTATTCTAACTAGAAACTTTAAACTTGTTTATCGACTTCCTAAGCAAATTTCGAAAATGCTGTCATTGTCATCTAATCGTGCGTTGCCTCTGTGGTGGAGGGCTTCCAACCTGCTGTTAATATGATTTCTCATGGCGTCTCTTTGCCTCTCTTGTCACAGCCGGGGGTAACTTCACTGTGTGATGCCTGCTTCTGTCCATCCTCTCACCACCACCGGAAAATCCCTACCTATGTGCTCTTTAAACTGGTTTTCATTTGATGTTCAACTGGCCTCAAAATGACTTGTGTTAAGCCCAGAATTTCCACAAAACAACTCTACTGCTCCACACAGACTCTCTCTCTCTCTCTCTCTCTCTATTCTCGTTTCCATAAAAAAGTGCAGTCTACAGCAAATGTCTTCCCCTTTGCAAAAATATTGTGTACTTCAAATGCTGTTGCGTTCTATATTCGGCCAACTGGGCTGTGCTGATAATGCCCAACAGTTTAATTTCCCAGGTCTTACAGAAGACTTGCTGGGTTTAAAATTGGACAGGCATGTAGGTGGTATTTTACCTTGTTTTTTTCTGCTCGTCCCTGCCATAGCACAAATGAAAGTGCATTTGCCTCATGTCTTTAGCTTTGACAGAGATAAACGGTAAGTAATGTAGTGGCCTTATGCTCCTGAAATATTCCAACGTTTGCAATTGGTTCGGCTTGGATCCACCAGCATCTGTCCTATCATTCCGTACCAACCAGGGGGTTGGCATTCAGCTTCGTCAGGCTTGGTGTAGTATTGGGAAGCAAGGGAGCTGTCAGTCTTGTTAACTGTGTGTCCTTCAGAACTCTGTCCCTCAGCCCCTGAACCACAGGAGGTGCCAACCTACCTCGGCTTATCTGGAAGATCCTGCTGAAGGGCATTGTTCTATAACCTAGAATAGGATCGTGTGTGTGTGTGTGTGTGTGTGTGTGTGTGTGTGTGTGTGTGTGTGTGTGTGTGTGTGCGCGCGCGCTTTAGATTTTTAGACTTTTTAAATTCAGTCATTACACTGTAGCTACTACTGAATCCAGATGTGTGTTCTGCTGTGTATATGTAGAAGAATGTGTCTCCTGCTCTCCTTCATTTAGGGCCCACTCTCTCCCCTCGCCCAGCTCTCTGATGCCCACATGGCGTGCCAGCGTTTGGGAAGACAAGAGGTCGGCCTCTAATTGGCACTGCTTGTGGCTGGCACTGGGTTGCAGGGTCTCACCCCAGCAGCTAATTGGCACGCCAGGCTGCCAGTGCTGGGCTGAGTTACGGCCTGCGTTTCAATTGATGGATGGATGCAGGTGTCAAGAAAGCCGCTTTCTGACATAACTCTTGTAAAGTCAATTTACTGCCTGAAAAGCAGAGTGTGTGTGCATGAGAGAGAGAGAGAGAGAGAGAGAGAGAGAGAGAGAGAGAGAGAGAGAGAGAGAGAGAGAGAGAGAGAGAGAGAGAGAGAGAGAGAGAGAGAGAGAGAGAGAGAGAGAGAGAGAGAGAGAGAGAGAGAGAGAGAGAGAGAGAGAGAGAGAGAGAGAGAGAGAGAGAGAGAGAGAGAGAGAGAGAGAGAGAGAGAGAGAGAGAGAGAGAGAGAGAGAGAGAGAGAGAGAGAGAGAGAGAGAGAGAGAGAGAGAGAGAGAGAGAACATTTTGAACTTTTTTTGAGCTGAGGAAAAGAACACTTGGTTTTCTTTAGAAAAAAAAAAGGAACTGAATGTTGTGTTTTTCGAGATTGGGCTGAGTAATGGTCACAAGAGACATTCTGTATGGTTTAACATAAGTCAGTTTTAATGGTGTAGTAAAGAAACATATATTTTATTCTCTCCTCTCAAATGCTGTTTGTCTACCTCCATGCAGTTTTAGCAAAGCTCTCCAACCCTTACTTACCTTGTGAGCTGTGGGTGGCTGAGAAGTTACCTCTCATCAACTCATTATAAACTGTTTGTTTTCCACAAGTACTAGCCAACCCATCAGTACTACTCCATATGAAGGCAATTATTGAACTGTTAGCACGGCAGAACAGCATGGCTTAGCGGCACCGATAATTACCGAAAGCTTTTCTTCCTCTGAGTCATAATTGGCAAGATGTTGAGACCCAAAGGTTAGGAAAGCAGCCAGTCGGCAATGAGTTTTGAGCATCTTACTGTTGCCTGGTTAACTACTCAGTAATGTCATGTTCACGCTGGAGCTTGTGCTGGAGCTTGTTTGATATTTAGTTATTTTTGATTACTCAACCCATTCTGTTCATTGAATTGTTTTGAAACACAGCAATGATGCTGCGCTGTCTTGGTTACAATGAGTAGATTGGTTTAATAGGGACTAGAATGATGTAGCAACTGAACGGAAGCATTTCGATAGAAAGCTGTTTAACAAGGAGGAACTGGGCTACAAAAACAACAAGTTATTGAGCCAGGGAAAGGATCACAGGGGATGAAGAGCTACGATCCAGCAGGGAGCCAGGAAAGATGAAACAAGGCGGTGGGCTATAGAAGTGGTCAGTTCATTAAAGGTGACCCTGAAACGCTTCAGGTGGGCTCGACGGGAGAGTTTCCAAGGGCGAACAAAGACCACCCCCTGTCCCATCAGGTTGGAAGACCCCCTGACGGAGGGGATAAATATGCATTAACACCCACCCACACACTCACACACACACACTTCTGAGAGGCAGAGACTGAGGTTGGACATATGGAGCTAGAGTTGCCACCAGCAGGGGTTCCAATGTCGGCAGAATACCTAGAGGGCATCTGTTTTTCTCAGACTCCTCTCCTCTCCTCTCCGAGTATGCCTGTCCTCTGAGGTCATTCACTGTGCTATGTTTTTTAAGTGAAGAATAGTGTGTGTGTGTGTGTGTGTGTGAGTGAGTCCTGGACATCCCTTGTGGTGGTAGATGCTTTCACCTGCCCTCACTATTTGTGTGCTGCAGTGGTATGTGGGTTGACCCGCGGGTTCGGGTAAGCTTGCTAGAAAATATTGTGGGTTCGGGTGGGCGGGTCGAAAAGTGACAAATCAGCCTTCCTAGTAAGATATTAATCACTTGCAGTTACTAGTCCACCTTCTTTTCCTCTCTCTTTCAACAAAACTCTTTTTTGGGGTCAGAAAGAAGAGGTTACCACTGGCAATATTGTCCACTTAATGATAGCTAAGTTAAAAACAGGCGATGCTAAGGTTACACACTAAGTGAGCTTTAAGAGTAAGGTGTGGGAGAGATACTACTATGAGCTACTATAATGCATAAAGTTGGTGGTTTGCAGGTCGAGGTGGGTTTGGGTCGTTGATTTAACGCATATTTTTGCGGGTTGGCCGGTGAGGATTGGTTCTCATAACGGGTCAGGTGGGTGTGGGCATTTAAAAACCCTGACCCGCGCATCACTGGTGTGATGCCCCTCTGCTCCAGGTCTACCTACAGAATAACCCCCTCCTCTCCAGCCCTCCTGACCCAGTTTGTCAAGTGACAGATGACTGGAGAATTTAAAGGCAGCTCAAACCCAGAATGATCACTCAATCAATCAGTTGGTTTACAAGCCAGGCTGATTTTATTGTTAACTATTAACCGGGTAGTCACATTGAGATGAATTGTCTCTGCCAAGAGGTCAGCAGATGGACAAAAAACATGGATTTCTGACAGATAACATACAGCAAATTCAGACATTTACAAAACATACACATTTTTTAGTTGTTACTTCTTCCAGTCCTTTTAAAATGTCCTTCAATTTTCCCATAGAGACCCGATCTTGCAGTCTAAGATGTTGTTCATTCCACATGAAGGCGGCCGCAAACATGAAAGCAGTCCTTCACAATTTCGTTCTGGCCTTAGGCGCTGATAGAAGGAGCAATTCCTGCGACAGCTGTCAATAATTCCGCTGTTTAAAATGAATATATATGCACAGAAATAATGGTAAGAGAGCTCAGATTGCCTTATAGCAAAAAAATTATATACCAGTGATTTAGTCTGCGGACAGATAAAGCTGGCCAACCAACACAGGCGTAAAGAGTGCAATGGTGAGTTAGTGCTGTACAATTTGTAACGAGCTGCAATGCTCCATGGTAAACAGTGTCCAGGGTGCGAAAGCACTGAGAGGAGGAATATAGATATAAAACATCACTGTAATCCAGAACAGGCATAAAAGCTTCAGACTCATTTCATTCTAGCATCAAAAGAGAAACGATAAAGAAAATACACTTTTTTTACCACCAGCTGCTGAACATGAAGCTTAAAACAAAGGGAGTCATTAAATAAGAATCCAAGATATCGATAAGAAGACACAGCCTTTATGGCCTTGCCCTTAAAAGTGCTAATAGGTGCAGGATTCAAATACTTTTGTCTTGGGTTAGTAAACACCATTATATCTTTAGACTTTTCACCATTTAAGACCAGTTTAAGTTTACTTGGTGCGATTGTAAAATATTAACAGCATTTTGCAGGGTTTCCAAACCCATGAGGACCAATTCCTAACCAAATTATATGTAAACTACTTGTTAGTCTCTATAAGTACCTAACAAATATGGATTTTGGATACCTGTATGTGCATTGATCATAGAGTCAGCTTCACACACCATGGTGCATCCAGCCCAAGTATCAAGTTTGATCCAAATGACTTGTCTCTCTGTGTCCTCTTCGCTCATTAAGAGATCAGGTTTTCTGTTGACCTGTGTTCAGTCAGTGAGTTACTTACTTAAAAAGGTCACTGCATTCTAATGTGTCTTCACACACACACACACACACACACACACACACTCACTATGTCCCCTGACGGTCCCTGTTACCTCATGGCCTCTGTCCGGTCCGGGTGTTCCTTTTGGCCCACAGGTCGACCCTATCCATTACTCAACACTAAAGAATCCCCATGAGGCAGGTCTAGAACTTAAGTCTCTCTGGACATCAGTCTTTTGTCTACACAGACATGACATTCAAATCTGTAAAAGTGTTCTCACACGTATGTTTCCCATCAGTGTTTACGAGCCTGTGGGTGTTGTGCGTACTGTGACCAGAGAAAGAGAGAGTGCAGTGCGGTGCCGACTATGGCTGTAAAGCCTGTTAACCGACCAGCATATATATATCCAACACGATTATGTTTGCCATAACTGCTACGTCCTCTACTTGAGATTAATAGCCAGTAATGAACCCTAACTGCTGCTGCCTTTCCGTTAGACTGAGATGCTAATCACGGCTGGCCTAATATGTTAGCGTTAGCACTACAGGACTTCCACTTTAATGGGTGCTCTTAGATGTAATGGTGCCAGTAAGGTCTGGTGTATGAAGGCCTATCAAATATCTCCTCCTTTTTATTTGATTTGAGAAAGAAAGGCAAAGATAGCGGGGGGGGGGTTACAGTATTTAACGATGTTAGGAGACAATGAAAGCTTGTGGTGTTGTGGACGCCAGATTAAGAAAAGTGTGTGCGTGCGTGCGTGCGTGCGTGCGTGCGTGCGTGATGTTTGTGTGCGTGTTGTTTGTGTAAGATTGAAGCCCTGAGACCAGACGAGGTATGTGTTTATTATTGATCCATCTTTAAGATATTCTTGCCTTCTGACAGCTGTGGAAAAACCAACCTTCCCAGCCATCCTTCCATCCATATTCTGTTCACACATTGGCCCACACTGACTGTCCAACCCCTGCCTGCATCCCTCCATCTCTCACTCCCACACACCACCTACACCTCCGCAGTCCCAATTAACCGCGCCACGCCGTCACATTGGCCTGACCTTTGACCTGGCTGCCTGATGGAGCAGACCAGGGGCCTCTGCATCACTATTAGTTTGTCACAGGGCCCTGTCACAGCGCTCTGTGATATATGGGCCCTACCTGCAGCCCTGACCTGCTGCTTTGGAGCTGTCCTTTAGACGCTGCCAAGGAGCATTGATTATGATGCAGTGACAGAGGAGACCAAAGAGATGACTGATGAAGTGGCTTCAGAGGGAATCGTCAATAGAAGTTACACCATGTCTTTAGATTAGAATATACAAGTGTCCTGTTTTATTTGAATAATGATAATTCATTTGATTTCTATTCCCAAAGACGCTTCAAAATTGCAAACAGAAATGCATGACAACAGCAAATGACACTAAAAGACGGAGAACAGGAAAGCTTTAATTAAAAATACTCATATCTGCTTATACTTTTTTTTTTCAACCACCATTTTTAATACTTTGTTACTTCATATATATATATATATTTTTTTTTTATATATATATATATATTTTTTTTTTCATTATATCATTTGATATTTTTGCTGAAATTTCTTATTTTCTTCACTGACTATTGACAATGCATTAACGTAACGATAGATTACACCAAAACACACATAAGCAAAATAAAAAAGACAAAAAAAACACATGAGCGTTCCTTGAGAAGACTAGTTTACATTCTCTTTCGGTTTAAATGATTCCAATGTCCCATAAATCAAGCTGTGTTATATTAGCCATTTTTCCATCTTTTCTACTTATGATTTTTCATTCTATGTATTCCATTCTATGTAAGGTATAAATTCCACCTACAACTGGCATTTTAACTTGAATTCAGATAACATTCATCTTTGGAATGTATACCCTAGTGGTTAGATCTACACAACTGAGGCTTTGTCTTTACCTTAAAAATTATTTAAGGTATAATCTGAAATTTATGTAAGGGGAAATCCCGGAATGCATTTTGATGATGTTATATTTATTTTTTGCTTCTGCGCTCCATCATAATTCAATAGAGGGAGCTGGAGGCTCCCTCAATGCGGCAAGTCCCCCGCCCACCCTAACAATAAAGAAAAAGGGAAAGTGTGTGAAAGAGAGAGAGTGAAAGAGTGACTCAAAGACAAAGTGGAGGTCCTGACGCAGCGAGTTCTGCCTCTTGCTGTTTCCTTCCCTTCCTCCCCCATCACGGCCCAAACTGCGGCACTGGGCTAATTAAAAAACATGGTCGCCCTTAATTATTCAGCTCTGGCTAATTGATATTCACAGAGGCATTCACCTCGCCTAAACGATCCGTTTAATCTGACCACTGGGTGTCGGCGTGGCCTGCTTTGCCAGCTATTGTGCTACTGTACAATGACACTATGGGGAAGAGGATGAGTCAGAGGGAAAAGTTTTGGGGGTGTTGTTTGTAGTTTCTTTGGGAAAGAGAAGTAAGTGTGTGTGTGTGTTTATCGTTGAGGGTGGAGGCTAGTCTGTACTGGACTGTGCAGGCCATAGATGGGAAAAGATATTCTCCTTCTTTTGGTGTTTATCTGTTAACATTTCGGTTTGGTCTTCCACTCTCCATCTGCCTGTCTACTGTCCCTCAGCCCCCCCTCCTCCATGGCTGGCCGTAATCCAGCCACTTGGCTCGGGCCACATGCCTGTCGCCGACACCTTCCATGATGAATGACCTTATATTGTGCTCCTCTTCATCTCATCTCGCCACTTTCTTTGGATCCATCCGTCCTCTCTGTCCTCTCCTCCAGCCCAAAACCGCCCCTTCATTAGGAGAACAAAAGTCTATTGGTAGTGGTTAAGTCTGTCCTATTGTTTGGCCTTTAGTATGATTAGATTATCTTTAGGACCCAGTCAATGGAGTTAATCATTCAGAAGTAATCCCCTGTGTGTGTGTGTGTGTGTGTGTGTGTGTGTGTGTGTGTGTGTGTGTGTGTGTGTGTGTGTGTGTGTGTGTGTGTGTGTGTGTGTGTGTGAGTGTGAGAGAGAGAGATTTGAGGGACAACTCTGAGACCTGCTGGTATGGAAATGAAGTTGTGGAACACGTTCACGGACATGCTTGGGGGAAAGAACAGCCAAGTCCCTGGGCGCACATTTCTGTCCCAACCTCTCTGTTTTAATGACCCCTTTAGTTCCGCTTTCACTACGTATCTATCTACACGGTCCTCTCTCTCTCTCTCTCTCTCTCTCTCTCTCTCTCTCTCTCTCTCTGTCTCTGTCTCTGTCTCTGTCTCTGTGTGTGTGTGTACAGCTGCTGCATGTGGGTGTGTGTATGTATTTGGGATCAGTGTGTCTGAGCGATGTTTGTGCCTAGGCGTCTGCATAGGGCGCCTTTTGTTTTTATCTGCGGAAGCAGAAATCCTTTGTATCCATCTGGAACCGTGACCCTGGGTTTGGTTACACTTGTGACATAATAGTCACCTCCCACCCCTTTCTCTCGCTCTTTCCCCGTCTCCCTCCCTCTGTGCCTCGCTCGTTGCTTCTCTAATCGAAATTGAAATGTTTGATATAAACGGTTATTTGGCTCAAGCATGCAATTGAGCTATTCAAACAGTGTTTATGGTCCCATAAGTGGTCATTGTAGCAGCAGCGTCTCAACATCTCTGCCAAAAAGGACATTTCATGGGGCCAACAAACGCAAACTACAAGAGTTGTGGTTGTCTTTACAATGGGCCTCAGTGGGGACAATGGTAGTACAATGGGCATGGTGTGTGTGTGTGTGTGTGTGTGTGTGTGTGTGTGTGTGTGTGTCTCTCTCCACACTGTTAGATATATCCATGCCTGTATAGCAGCCACAACAACTCCTCCTTGACCTTGAGCTCTGTAACTTTCCCCACTCCCCTCTGTCTCCAGGCTGGTGGCTGTCTTAGTAGGCTGCTCCTCATCATCATGCATTGAACCGCACTCTGCCAGCGGGGCTGACTATACCAAACACAGATGGTTATCAGCCTCACAGTGATTGAATAGAAATGTGATTTTTCTCATAACTTGTATTTTCTCCGGCCTCCTCTGCATCCCGCCGTGATTAAAGAGGAGGAGCGTGGCAGCCACTATCAGCAGCCAGGTTGCTTGACTTTGCAGGGGACCCTGCAAATAGAATCCATACCGCAGCCGACAGCCGCAAGTGTGTGCTTTCGTGTGCGTGCATGTGCGTGCATGTGCACACGTGTGCGTGTGTGCGCTGGACACATACATACATACATACATGTATATTTCCAATGGTATAGTGCATAAGACTGATTTTATTGGCTGGATGTTTTGTAACTGTTTTTTTTACATAAGCCAGAAAAGGCAGATCAAGTGTAAAGTGTGTGTTCTCGAGCGTAACATCCATGCCAGACAGTCGCCCCAGTGTTTGAATGCTGAAGCGTCTAAATGCCATTCTGAAGAAGTTCAGGGTTCAGCAGCTCTTCTTCTCTCTTGTTTCTTTATTGCCTCCCCTCTTCAGGAGATTGAACGGAAGGTAAGACTAGAGCAGGAAGCTACTCTAATAACCTCTCCTCTTTTTCGCCCCACTTTTCTTTCATTCTCACTGCCTGCTCTATAAACGACTGGAGTCCCTCTTTTATTTTCAACCTTTCTCCCCACGTTCCTCCCTGTCTGTTCCTCTGTTCACTGTTCAGTGTGTTGCCTATGTACATATGTATTCTTAGATGTGAAAATAGACAAGGGTAGTTATCCACTGTTCCTCTTATCCCCCTCTTATTTTTCTGGTCATATTCATGAAGTAGCAACAGCAACAAGCGCTCCTCTTACTTTCATCCAAAGAAATAGCTTTAAAGAGAAGCTCTATGAAGAAATGGGAGGACACAAAAATAGGAGAGGGCACCAAGGGCATCCCTTTAGATTGCTCCCCTCCCGTCCGCTCCCCAGTGCATTGGCAGCGTTGGGTCTTTTCTGTAAGGGTCCTGGTTGATCTCCGAAGCGCTGACATGGGCGTCTTATCTCCGGGCCTCATCACCTGGAGTCAGATGTGCGTTTACTGAAGGTCACTGTCAGCAAGGAGATAGTACCCGGTCGTAAAGCAGAACAGAGCTGTGGCGCTCTCAATTTTGTCCTGGGCCGATGTTGTCCTCTGCCTAACTGACACACACACACACACACACGAACACGCACACGTAAAACAGGTTACCTGTGAAGACACAAGCAAAAACACACTCAAACAAAATGTGTCGTGGGAAAACAAGCACATTTCAGGATGTGCGCTCACTTTGAATGCAGTCAGGAATTGTGGGCCCTATGAAAATGAATATGCTTTGCTTCACAACAAGATTCTGAGCAAACCTCCATTGAACTTTGAGGCCTCCCTTCAGCCCAGAGCCTCTTGAATCTGTCCCCCTGTAACAGTGTCACTAGAGCTGACATCCACCCTGAACTGTGGTTCCATAGTGTCTTCCATATCTCTCCTCCCCACTGCCCCCTCCCTCCGTCCCTCCCTCCATCCATCGGCTCCCCTCATTCCCTCTTCTCTGCTCGCTGCGCTGTAGCCACAGAGGATTTGGCCATTTGTTTCATGTGTCATGTCTGTTTCTTTTTTCTTTAGCCACACTTGTCTGGGTTCTCTCATGTGCTTTTCGTGACTGTGTTTGTATGCGTGCCTGTGTGGTGTCTGCTTTGGTCATGGTCGAAAACGTACATAAGTAATGGCTTTTTTCTTCTCTCCCCCTGCTTGTGTGTGTGTGTGTGTGTGTGTGTGTGTGTGTGTGTGTGTGTGTGTGTGTGTGTGTGTGTGTGTGTGTGTGTGTGTGTGTGTGTGTGTGTGTGTGTGTGTGTGTGTGTGCGCGCGCAGGCCAAGCAGCTGGAGAACAGAGAGGCAGAGCTGAAGAAGCAGGACGCCTTCTACAGAGAGCAGGTGGCCAAGCTGGAGGACAGGGTAAGATCAGGCAGTAGTCTGCAGCCCAGCCCAGCCCTGCTACCTTGGCACACTGCCAGCTTGCTACTCTCATGGCATGTGTCACCACCACTAACACAATTCAAACAGAAATATGAGCTTCAAACAATAATATGAGCTTCAGCTGTACCAGGGATAGCTCTCAATAGACCGCTCAAACATATGATCAAAATAGACAGTTTGTTATATGACTTGAATGGGTTATTAATTTCAAGTGCTGTAGTTTTAAAACTTCAAACAGTCATTTCCTCTATACAGTCAGCTGATAGCCAGCAAAAAAAAAAAAATATATATATATATATATATATATTTGGGGGTGGGGGTGGGGGTGGGGGATATAGTAACATTAAAGCATGCACTATATGACCTTATATGTATATACTATAAGTATTTATATATATATATATATATATATATATATATATATACACACAGTATGTATGTATTATAGGATAATATGATGAGCTATAAATCACACGTTACGTGTTCACTGTAGCGTGATTGTGTCACACACACACCCTAATACCACTGAAATTAGGCTGATAGACCGACACCTATCTATCTTAAAGCCCGCCCCACTGTGCTCTGCCCAGCAGCTAATCCCAGAAATGCTCCTGAAGGCAGCCTCTTTGTTTTGGCCCTTAAAGTGAAACCCTCACGCTGCTCCCAGTGTGGCACTCTCCCCCTCCGTTCCAGAAATGAGGGTCAAATCCCCCGGCCCAGTGTGTGTGCTCCCTGTCAAACTGGTGTCCTAGGGTAGGGGACGAGGGTCATACGTCCGCTCCAATGGCCTTCAAAGGATTCCCTCATGCTGCTCCCAACGAGAGAGAGAGCTCTCTCAAGGGGGGGCAGGGGTCAAATGTCCTGTTTAGCACACGATTGAGACACACATCCCCGCCGTTCCCAGTCAGACTGTCATTCGAGGTGGGGAGAACTCTTGCATACATTTATCCCCTAAAGCTAACCAAGCCATGCTGCCTGTGTCCAGACAAAGCCTTCACTCTCTGGGGGACTTGGAGTGGAACTAGGGGTCAAATAGTTTTTCAGCTTAAACTCTTTACCCAACTGCCTCAAGTGAAATCTCACCAGAATAGCCGGAGAAGGCTCCATTTGACTGTTGTGCCGTGTTTCGATGATGTGTTGTGTTCAGATGGCTTAGTAGCCTGGGTGTCCCACAAGGTCCCATTGGGTCAATAAATCTGTCTGTCCACCCATTGAGATAGATTGTTCAGAATAGCTAATCAATATGGATTTGACTGTGTTCCTCTAACTGTAATTGGAAGTGTAATGGTGTGTTGGTTGAGGAGCAGTGAAGAGAAGGAGCTTATTTGCTGCGTTGAGACAATCGATTGATTATTTACCAGGAAACAAAACACAGCACAATTTCCATCAGTTGTATGGACACCCAGTTTGACACCCAGCGATTTGCCTAGTTTAACCGAAATACAACCAAAAAATACAGCCGTGCTCGGTGACTCTCAGTGTTTGTATGTGGGTATCGCCTGTACTCGCCCTTTTAGCACTGTCATATTGGACTTCCTTTGGTCCGGGCCTTTGTTGCATTTAAACATCCGAACCCCTTTTCTGTGCCGCGGCTGTGGCGTTTATGGTGTGGCGCCATAAGTGATCCGGCTCACACTGTTACACCGCCGCTATCGACTTCCCTGCTGGTCATCCATCATCCATGCTGGCCCATGTCAATATCCCTCAGCTCCCTGTTAACAAATCACCTTGACCAGGAGAGGGAGGGGAGCCACGTAAACATATGAAGGGTTATCGTGAGAGAAAATGGGGAATCCGCTAAGTTTAAGCTTTATTGAATTACAACTGGACTAAGCAAGGTGGGGGGGGGGGGGTGTTACCGATCAAGACTAATATGATAGATGCTTGCAATTCGAAAGTTCCAAAGTACTAGTAACATGTTTACAGTCGCAGTGTTTTTTCACCACCCAGGCCCTACACTCACACACATACATGCGAGCACAGACAATATTTGTATTTTATGTAATAATGAAATTTCTCGCGATGTGCATGTAAGTGGATTGGAATTTCACATTTCTATGTCTCAGTAGTTGCTGTGTCTTTTTTATAGAACTATTTAGAGCGGAGCGATATATAGTTGTTACTGATGTACATGTGTAGCTGCAGATCAATGCCAGCCACATACTACAAGTTGTCATGCTGTGAGGCAATCTCGCTTGGGGAAGCAGCAGGAGATTTGGTTGGTGCTGCTGCCCTCCAGCCTGCCGTTTCCCTTTCTACAGTATCTGTGCTCCTGGACCACCCTTCCTTACCTATTCCATCCTCCCTCCTCTCTGCCTCGCACGTACAGAACGAGGGAGAGCAAGGCAGAGAATAAAAGTCTGATATATATTAGTGGTCTGTTCCAATTCAACATGGCCATTCATCAGAAGCGCTCCCAGTGACAGGCCATCACCAGGCCTCCAGACAGCTCAGCCTCAGCTGTGCCCGGGCTCCCAGCCTGAGGCTGCCGCCACCAAATAGCCTCGGCAAACAATAGCTATAGATTTATTACATTTTCACTCAATACCTGCCCCCCATAAAACAATCTCATATTTAACAATCTGCCGGGCCCCTACCCTCCCTTTGTCCTCTCTCTTCCCTCTTGTCTCCTCTCTCCCTTTTTTTCCTTTGGCTGTACAGTTGTTTTATCTTCTTCTCTGTTTCAATGCTTTTTTAAGGGGGACTTCCCCCCCCCCCCCCCCCCACCCCCCCCCCCCCCCCCCCCCCTCTCTTCGATCTTTTCTTCTCGCGCCGTCTATTGATGAAATTGGATTTTTCTGCTCTCCCAGGGGGAGACAATCACGGTCGCAATTGCTGTCTCATAGTCACTTCAAGCAAAGTTTCACTGCTATGAAAGGAAGAGATACAGGGACGGAGCGTTTAAAAAGCCAGTAATGACTTCTCTTACTTTCCCCGGCATGATCGATACAAACTCTCCGTACGCTTGCCTGACTGGAAATAAAGCAGTACGCAGTCAAGACATGACAATGTGGTCAGACTTTAGGATTGTGACGGATGGGGAGGACTTCTCATGGCTCTGTCGCCACAGCATTCTGTCCGTGTCAGACTGTATCATACGCAGGGCTTTAGAGACCTTCCATCAGAGAAAGGGTTTTATTGTGACCACAGACAAACAACTACGAAGAAGTATTTCACACCTGGACAAGTTCCATGCATCTCATAGAGGGGCCACTGGAGAAAGGAAACAATGGCCAGGCTATTATCACAGGCCCATTTAGGCAGGGCTAATTGAATCAGACTAGCTTTCCCAGCAGATAAGAAGATATCCGAAGCTGTACTCATCACATCAGAAATACACACGCACACGCACACACACACACACACAGTCAGTTCCTAATCCATGTTGTCCTTTTTCCAGCCTTACATAAAGAAGTGTTGTATTCTTCTGGTTCCTTCCCTCACCATGCATGTCTAGGCTGAAGCAGAGCTCAATACCACCTGTCTCTTGCAATTGAATATTGGTGACTCCCTGCACATACACAAACAGTCCCACACCTAGCGAAAGATAACAGGAAGAGGCCATTAGATTAGCTCTTTTAGTACGGAGGTAGAGGAGCCTTTTTTAATTTGAACAAGAGTCAGCTTTGCTATTCCCATATCTTTGGAGTGCATTAGCGCTAATTACTTTATTATTGCATTCCCCGCTGGCTTTTCATTTGGAGGAAAATGAGCTAAACCACTTGCAAAAGCATGTAAATAGCTACAAAAAAAGGGACTGCGTTATAAAATGGTGCCTAGTCTTGGATCTGGAAAAGCACAAACTGGACCCAACCTAAAAGGCTTGTCCCCTGCTGAGGATGACTAGCTCAAAGCTAATCAAGCAAAATGGTTCCACAATTGTAATATAGGCTGTTGTCGCCCCCCCAAAAATAGAAGTCCTTTTGATGTGGCGAAGTGTTTTCACTCAAATCAAACAGAGGGTGGCCCTGTTCGTCTCAGATGATGGAGGGTCCTAGCTCCCCTCCAAATCAGTTTGGGGACAGCGGGAAAGCACAATTTGAGACCACTCGTTAATCACACACAACAGCCTCACAAATTACACTGTCTGTCTGCCGTTTGGAGGGTGCGTACACCACGAGGTTATTCCTGCACCTATTTGTGTACGTGCCTGCGTGCGTCTGTTGTAGCCATGCCATTTGTTAGTGTGTAAGCATCGTGTGTTTTTTGGGGGGGTGTCTCGGCAGGCCCTACAATTACTCTCACTCGTGGCCTTTTGTGCTCCCAGGCGGATTAGAGCTCTGATTAGTGTGAGCGTTGCCATTTAGACAGGTATTATTACTTCTCACTTAGTATTCAAAACAGAGGCACGATGCTGGTTCTCTCTTTGTCTCTTGTACCCACTCTGTCATACACGCACGGTGATGTTTAAACCATACCAGTGTTTTTCCTCAATTGCTCTTTCTTAAAGTTTCTTGGAGCAAGCTGTGGGCCTTTGCCATAATCTTTTTCCTATTCATTGCCGAGTGTCATTCATTTACTGTATGTTTAGTGGTTAATGTGGCACGAAGAAATTATTGGTTGGGACTTAGAGACAGATTGAAGCTGAACAGAGGAAACCTGCCAGTAAAACAACGTGCTACTAGATTCATGTTTTATACCAGAAATCTTAAGCTTTTTGTACATTCGTCATACAGCACTTTTATACTAAAACAAATGATATTCATAATGGAATCTTAATCTATTGCTGTCTGAAATTTCAGTTCCTGTTGGAACCGGGTTACATGGTGAGCCAGAATGACTGACTAACTGACACGTTACTATGTTTTGGTGTACTTCACTGTTAATTCTAATGGGGCTCTGATCATGCTTGTTCGACCCATGGGGCATTACCTTGCATTTGCTGTGGGCAACACACTTTTACTGGAAATGAGTCAGCCATTTTGCTCTGATTTTGCAACGTCACTACTCACTACTGTTCAGCTAACCTTGACCTCGTACTGTCCATGAAATGCTTAATGACTCGTCCATGGAATAGACATAATGTCACATTTGAAATCTATGTATATTGATTTGTGGCCGGACAGATTTTGTGTTGTAAAACAGAATGTGAGCTTGACTCGTCTCGTAAGGGTTGACTGCCTATCCATTTAGTGAGGGTTTTTTTTCTTAGTTAAAAAATAAATAAAAGGTATTCAAGTGAATTTTCATTTCCGTTAAGATGTGATCCAAGATTATTAGGCCTGAATTTATAATGTGGTTTGCTACAAAATCTGCTAGAATATTCATCATCATGAGTTCCAAAGGTAATTTTAAATCTCGCTCATATCAATGCATATTAGTAAGCATGATACATAGATGGCTGCACACCCACCCCACCTCTGAAGTGTCAAAACCATAGAGATATGGTTCTAGCACTATGGTCAAAACACTCAATAAGAAGTCAATGCATTTCTAAAGGAGCCCTATACAAGCCATATTAGCCTAACAATAAAAATGACATAAACTGTTTCCTTATTGGTGGCTCCTTGACGTCCAGCTAAAAAAGTGTCTTAAGTAAATTAATGCCTGCCCTCACTGTAGGTGCTTTAGACAGTCAATCCCAAGAAAACAAATAGAAAACAAATCAAATATTTATTCTTGAGGATCCGGCTTAGCCATCCAGCCAGCACGTCTTGTTACTAATCACAACAATAGTAGCTCCCCAATTGCAATAGACGAGTCTATCACATATTTTTTTTTTGCTTTATTTACCAATAACTTCACCATGTTGGGTTTTACCGGTGACTGTTCTTGAGATTCTGCTGAGGATCTGAATAAATTGGACTGGCTTTGTAAAAGAGATTGCAATCTGAGTTTGACACATTTGTCTCTTCCCCTTTTTATCGGTTTCATGCTATGTGATTCTTTCCTCAACCACGTTTCTTGTCCTCTGGGCTGCCTAACTTCCTAATCTGTTTCTCTCACTCTCTCTCTCTGTCTATTTCTGTCCCCTTCTCCCCAGAGTGCCAAGTTCTACAAGGTGACCACAGAGAACTACCACAAGGCCGCGGACCAAGTCAACGCCAAGTTTAAGTAAGTTCTGACATAAAGCCAGCTATTGTAAACCCTTTATTGAATTCTCATTGAGATGGTTCCGGCAGCAGAAATGTAATAATGAATGTAATGTAATGAAAGTAATGAATTGGCACAGAAGGTTTTCAAGTCGTTTTTCTGCTTGGAACACTTTTCAGTTTGAGTGACTCAGACTGTAGTGGTGGACTTGCTAGTGGCAAACCCTGATGTCTGAATGTGACCCCCCCATATACAGGAGGGAGCTTCTAAAACGAAAAGCCTTCTAAGCCTAATACTGACACAACTACCTCAATCTGTACTGCTTTATACGAGGGCATGTGTGTGTGTGCTGTCCGTGCGTTTCACCGACAGCCACATGTTGTCAATGTGTTGGTCAAAAGACTCAAAGACATTTGTGGAACCAGGCAGCGGGATTCAGTTTGTTTACGTCCAAGCGTGTGTGCGTTTTCCTGTGTGTAAGCCCGGAAAGATAAGGTTCAATAACAGCTTACATCAACTAAACCAGCTTACACTCCCTTGCACAATGACAGCACCAGCATCTAATCCCAGAGCTCCTCCAGTACATCACCGAGTACTGGGCTTTGTAATTCCTTCAATGTTATTAGTCCAGGGGTCCCACCATATTGGGTGTCCAATAGTGTGTGGGGTAGGAGCCTATTAACGGACTCATGCATGTAACAAAAGAAGATGCTGGATCCTCTCCATCCATGTTCCATCCATCTTCTTAATAAGGTACCATTAGGGTCCATAGTAATGTAAGGAGAGTGAATTGCTGGTGTTGGCTGCAGAAGACTTGGGGCCTGGCTTAAAGGCCTCGTCTGTGGGGCTAGGCTAATCGCGTTAGCTTGTCATTAGCCACTTCTAACGCTGGGATCATTGTCTCCCTTAGAAATGCTGGAAACCGATTAGCGTGTCCGCTGGGGTTTGGCGCTAGCCTCGAGAAAGCTAGAGTTAAGACTTCCTAAATTACATTAAAGAGAAAATGTACTGGAATAGCATTACAGTTACACGACATGATGGTGCTAACTGCAAACCGAGCGTGAGGCATATGCAGGCAATCACGTGACACGGGTCTCTACATCGAGTTCTGTGATTGGTTGATTGGATTACAGCATGTGCATTAGCATGGGTATGATTGGATTAAAGGGGGTGGGCAGGGAGGGTGGGTGTGCATGTGTAGTAATGAAATGGCGGAAAGGTCTGGTGTTCCAAGAACAGAGACAGGCAGACAACGATGGAGGGACACAACTGGGTAGTGTACACTAACGTGTGTGTGTGTGTGTGTGCGTGCGTGCGTGCGTGCGTGCGTGCGTGCGTGCGTGCGTGCCAATTTCTGTATGCGTTTATTTTTGTCAGTCTGTTATTATGAGTCTGTATATGAACGTGTGTGTGTGTGTGTGCATGTTTGTTTTTCAGAAGGCGTGTTTAGCATTGTAACCTTCGTTCCGCAAAGGTCTCTATTGCTTTTCCCTTTGGATTCTGCTTCTCGGCTTGTGTATGGCAGAGCCGCCAGCGTCATGAGATGCTATCTGGGGCCTCGGTTGAATAATAAGACGAGATACTTAGTCTCAGGGCCTTTTGATTTCCTGAAAGTTGAAAGGGCCCCCGGAGATAAATGGGGAAGAGTGGGCATATCCATAATTGATGGAATTAACATGGTTTTGATATGATAATGGAGCCTTATGAAGTGGGAGATGTCGTTTTTCTCCAGCGTCTTAATTTCCTCACTGCTCCAAGTCGCTGTTAATAAAAAGGCTGAGGGCAGCCAGTGTGTATAAACTGTTGGTGCGTGTGTGGGTTTGTGTGTGTTGGTACGTGTAAGTGTTAATAATGCGGTAATGCAGTTATTATTAGATTTAAGGACACAGCGTATGAGCAGGGATTGGGTGTGTCATCAGATTAGAGAACAGAGTTCTCTGTTTGCTGCTGTTCTGAGGATTAAGTGTGTGGACATGCCAGTCTATTTAGTCCTAGTGTATTTGCTTGCTGTTGGGGAATGATCAAACAATGTTACATTCTGGGCAGAATTCCCACTCAAAACTTCCCACTCATTCTTGGATAGTTCTATATTGCTAATGATGATAAATATTCATAGATATGTGGTGGGTGTGGCTGTAGCTTCACAGCCATGCCATGCCATTGCAATACCCTTTGGTTATGCATGCCAGCTAAGCCAATCAGTTTTGACCAGCTTGTGTGATTACCATGTTAGTACTGGGTAATGCCACAGTGAAGCGAAGGCTGGTTGACATAGCTAAATGCCATCTCACCATTCCTGCAGAATTCCAGAGTATTCCAGACAGTTCCTGGCATGAAAGTGATAACCAAAGCAACAACTGGATAACTGCCCTCATTACATTCAGACACACAAACACGCAAACACAACAACACTCTCTCTCTCTCTCTCTACCATATACCATACTCTCTACACACACGCACGCACGCACGCACTGTGTCACCATACAGCTGGGAGATAACAATACCCATTGGGCCAGTATCGCTACGTTGCTGATTTATATGCTGTCACTCTAGCCAATGGTTGTTTATCCAACTCTGATGCTTTATCACAGTGTCCACTCAACAATGTATGACCTTTCCTATACTGTGCCAGTGTATGGTGTGTGTTTGTGTGCGTGTGCACGCCCCAACATGTCTCTGGAGCGTCTCTTGAGGTGGCCGTCACCCACTGGGCTTTGGCCTGCCACGCGGGCTGACAGCCGTCCAGAGGAATGATGGATGTGAGATTATGGAGGTGTGTGTAGCGCACACCGAGATATGGAGCAACAAAGGAGGGGTAGGGGTTGTAGCCGTAAGCCCTCTGCCCTGGCTTCAGGCAAGCTTTGCCCGCGATGTTAGTTACGGCTCCCTGTCGAATAGGGATTGGTGTGGGTTTGCATTTTGAAGTGGAGAGGGGAGAGGGGGGGGTTAACCACATGTCCTTACGCTGAAGCTTGGACTCTCCTCACACCACCGTCTCCATCTTCCCCTGTTGACTTGGAGACCTGCATGGTCATGGGTTCTGCTGTCAGGCCAGTGGCCTGTGTGTCCCTCATAGCAACAATGGCCATCGGGAAACTTCTCAGTCTCTCGCTCCTCTCCTTCTCATCTTTCTCCTCAAATGCCACATTCACTCTGTTTTTCTCTCTGATATCTTTTTCTCTTTGTGAACAGCAGCTTTTCTTTATTCCGACCCCTAGCACAATAGTGCTGGTCCTCATTTAATCTTTCTAGCACACAAACTCTATTTCTTGCGAGCTGACTCACTCACTCACTGCCGCCTGACTCTCTCAAACAGGCACACAGGAACGGAGGGGGCGGCCAGTAAAACTTGTTGAATATAAATCGCTGGCGGTTTGGTTTATAATGTTGTGTTCCGTTCTGGCAGGTCAATAGGTTACTTTTCACAGTCTGCTTCCTCTTCTATTCTTTTCGGACACACAAGCGCACAAACGCAACGGACACACGCACACACACACACACACACACTCACTCCCTTTATGTCGCAATGGCTCAAATCCTCCCACTGCACATTATTATTCAGCAGCAAACAGTCTTAGGGCTGAGTTGTGGACCCAGTGATTGAAGCCTAACACAACTCTGCATATTGATAGTCATTAAACCCAGAGTAGGAACAAAACAACTTGACACCCAGTCTATTGAATATCCCCCAAGCCCAGAATAGAAATAGTCTCTGAACCATAAAGCTGTTTACCCCCATGGCTGCCCACTTATATTCTGTCCAAATCTATGTCCATTTCTTTTATTTTAACTCTCTGCTTGACACCAACGAGATAAGACTATGCCATTTGGATCTTCTCCTTTAAGAAATGACCCTTCCGAGCTGTTCTTTGCTGGAGCAGTTCAAGAGGTGTGCTCCATCTGAGGCACTGGTGACCCTTCTGTCAGGTAAGGGTAACCAGCTGCCATTACGCTCTGCCGTAGCTAGGCAACTCGGACTGAGGACAAGATGGTGGTCAATGCAGTGGACAGAAATCAATAACCTTGACTTTAAAAGCTCTGCTGTGGGTTAAGAGCCTCGGTACTTGCTGTAAAATGGAGGACAGGCGTTCCGCCAGACAGAAACTTGCTAGGAGAGACGCAATCCCACTCAGACACTCACACAGGCTTTTAGTGGTGGAATTAGTGAACCTCCATTCCATTCTGTTGTAGGCTAATAGAAGCCTAACGTGCCCACAATCCAGAGAACAGTTTCTCGGCTTTATTGTTTTCTTACCATTCCTGAAACTCTGCTTGATCCCTGCCTTTATTGGCGAGTCTATAAGATGACTGTGTGGAGATCACTGGGCAGTCAATAGAGGTCCCTGAGGAAAGCACCCCATTCTTTATCCCTCCCTCCGACACACGTATCCTCCTCAACCTTATTCCGACAGGCATTCAGCCACAGTGTCACCATACAGCCTGAAGATAACAGTAGCCATCTCTTCCCATGTCTCTGACATGAGTGTCCACCCCACCTCCTCCTGTTCATGTTTGTCCTCAGCGTGTTGCTTCTATAGTTTTGTCTTTGTCCCTCCTCCTAAGCCGCTCCCTTTGTCGATGCCGATGGATTTCACTGCCAAAAGGTCAGCCAGGTCCTCCTGAAGAAACCGTGAGAGGCAGCGCACGTAATTTTTCTCCCTAACTGGCCCATTTGTATTTGTTTGGTCTCTTTGTGTGGCAGGGCTTGTCTTAACTAGAAAGAACATGAGGGCTTTTTAAGAGGGCCCCTCTCCCACCTCTTAACCCCATTAACCCTTAAGTGCCCCAGAATGATGATAAATAGTCAACGACGGCAATGGAGCACTCAATCAGCCGCCTCGTGGCAGTCCATACAATCAGCATGTGTGGCTGTCAGTGTTGGTTAGCGTGTGTGCAGGTCAAAAGATGGGCCAAATTATGAAAAATGCATTCAATATGCAATTACAGTTTTATTACACGTTTATCTCGGCTATCGAAGGAAAGCAAAGAACACTTTTAGGGAGATGTATGGAAGTTATTTCACAAGCCTGTCATACATAGCTCAACATTATGGCTTCGTATAGATGTTTGCTGGTCGATACACGTTTTTGTTCAGAAATGAGGCAACCCTGAACCCCGGGCGGCCATGCTAGCCCCTCACAACCCGTGTGTTACATGAAATTCACCACATCGATCTCACTACATTCCTATTAGTCAAACGTGGTCAACATGAATAATGAAGCGATAGCCGCAAGCTGGTTGAGCACTCGCACTGTTCTCCGTTTCAACGTGCTGACGGATGCAGGAAGGAGAAGGGAGGGGCTTCTATTAACCGCTGCAGGGACACCTTGAGAAAGAGAGAGAATGGCTTCCATTCCAGTATATTTTAAAGGGACCTTCCCTCCTCCTCCCAGGAGAAAGACCACGACTCCGTCACGTTGAAAGGGAGGTGAGGTGTTTCTGTCCTACTGCCTATCTCCCTCCCTCTCTCCCTCCCGCTCTCTCTCTCTCTCTTCGCTCTACTTCTTTATTTTTACACCCACCACTCCTTCCGCTCACTGCCTCCACTAAGGCCACTGTCTGCCGGATCTGTGTGCGATGCGTGCACGCTCAAATATTCCTCCTTACTCTCTCTCTCTCACTCACACCCGTCTCTCATCCCTCCTGATAAAGCATCTCATCTCAATGCAGCGCCTCGCTTCCTCTGTCATATCTCTCCCTCTCTCTCTCTATCTTCTCTGTGATTCATGAGTCGGAGTGTGGAACCATACTGTAGATATATATGTGTAAAGAAAAGCCGAGCCTCCTGTCTAGTGCCCATATCTATGGATCTAGGCTATGTGGTGCAGAGAAGCAGGGGGAGGATGGGGGGAGGGCAGAGGAGAGGTCTGGGAGGGAGCGGGTTTCTAATAGAGCTTTGTGGGTTTAGAGACCTTTACGCATGTGAGTCCAGCTTCCTATAGAACCACCGAGATGTATTTGTCCCTCAGTCGCCATGGCTACAGTAGAAACACTAACGTACACCACCTCCATCTTGCTAGATGTCTCCATTTGTTTCAATCTCTCCGGCTATAAAGTTTTATTAAATATCCCATGAGCCTGCAGGGGGTGGGCATGCTGGGAGGGGGCTCAGATTGACAGTGGCTACTTTTGTCCTGAAGATCACTCCTGTGTGTGTGTGTGTGTGTGTGTGTGTGCGTGTGCGCGCGTGCGTGTCAGTGTGTGAGTGTGTGCACGCGCGCGCATTTGATTCAATTTGGCATGAAGGGCTGCTCCGCCATAAATTACTTGAAAGCAGCATGGGTGGTAAAACCTTTGACTGTATCAAATTCATGTAAAAAATATATTTGGTGATGATCTTCCAGAAAAAGTCCAAGTCCCAGGAAGATGATTTTTTATGACATTGTCATTCAGCGCAAACAAGATTATATTTACCTTAATAAATATAAGTTCAGAGGTTACCTAAATAAAGGTGTGATGATATTGAGGGGAAACGTAAAAACTGATTTTTTTTGCAATCAAAAAAATACATTTTAACATTTAACAAACCTTTCCAAACAATAATTGAACCAATTGCTCTCTAGGGTTGTGATGTGGGGAGTCCACTTACCACACATTTTAAAACATGGGGAAAGCATCCAATTGAGACCCTACTTTGTAAATATGTCCTTTGAGTGCAAAGGAGCACCCAAACAATGCATGCAGGGCACAATTAGAGCTATAATCTAATTATTACATTCCAGAGACAAGACATCAAATTCTCTAATCGCTTAAATAATTGTAGCCACCAACTCCTGCAATTGTAATGCCCTTAAATACCAAGAGTTGAGCAATGGTCCCCTCATCCAGCTGGTCCTGGGGATTCATTTACCCGATACCATAACGCCTCAGGACTTTCTTCAATCTATCTAGAGACAGTCTAGCCCAACCAAATTATAATAAAACAAAAAGAAAATGATACATCATTGGGAAGAATCAACAACATCTCAAAGTAAACTTGAGCTCAGTTTGTCAGTGAACAGACACAATGGCGGACTACCTGACCTCTGTGACTGAGAGAAAACTGAGGAAGTCATTGGCAAGTTGCAGACTCAGTGAGACCTGCCTGGCCATAGAAAAAGTCTGTCAGAGACAGACCAGGCTGGCCAGGGAGGACACATTGTGTTCACTTTGCTCCCAGGGAGAGGTGGAGACAGAGCTTCACTGCCTTCTAAAATGTGAACAATGCAAATTAATTAAAAATCATTCCTCCCTAAATTTCAAAGCATGTGTTCACAATTTACTGATAGTTCAGGTATACAAAAACTTGAGTACCTTCTCGGGGAAATTAGTGAGTGTGTCATGATGGTAGGACTCTATGTCACATCTTGCCACACCGCCAGACAAGAGTCAGTTCTTGAGTGATCATTTGATTAATTACCAATTATATGTTCATTTGTTGGTGTATGATTTTGCATAGTTATCAATATTGTTTCTAAATGGATGTTTATTTCCGATTGTATGCTTTGGCAATATTCACTTTGTAATTTCATGCCAATAAAGCACCATTGAATTGAATTGAGAGACTGGATTGAGTGACACCTCTAAAGAGAACTGTCTCTACCAACTCCTGGACAGAGAGACTGAGAGAACCCTATGTTATTTGACTCTTTAGATCAGAATAAAGTCAGCTCTGCCTTTCACAATCAACCGCTAATAAAATAAAGGAATTTCCCATCGTTTGTCTCTTGGTCTCGGCTACCATCCATCTTAAAGGTCCAGTTCTGGCTGACGCCACGTCTTCTATCTTTTGAACTGTACTATTTGTTGTGTAGCATAGAGCACTGCAGAAAGATGGCTGCTGTAAATGATGACAAAAGCTAGGAAAATGCATAAGCCCACTATCCCTTCCTAGGACTTCTACTCACAAACGGTCCCTCTACAGTATATCCGACGCCACCATATGGCAGTGTGTATTGTTTTCCAGCCCAGCCCTGTAATAGCCAGCTTTAGTAAATGACTGGGGAGACCCTAATGTAATATAGAGGAGGCAGGAACCCACGCTCCCCCACATGGTATGGATAACGGCGGGGAGTTAATGTTCATCTTAATGATGGATGATCTACGACGCCGCACGCCACACCAAGTGTGTGTGACAGTGTTATTGTCCCCGTGATTAACTCCACCACTGTCTCAGCCCCTTCCCGCTAGAGGAAAGAGGAGGAAGAAGAAGGTCCCTCTTCTTCTCTCTCCTCAGAAGCCATTACAGGTGATAAACACTAGCGTTTGTATCAGTGAGATGCACCTGGCATTAACGCTAGCGCTTAAGAAAGTAATTAGCGGGCCCTGTCCCTGTAGAAGCCCACAGGCGATGGAATGAGAAGAACGGCAGGATCCATAGAAAGAGCTCTAATGATTTCTGCTAGAGCCACTGTCGTCGTTCAATACCCTGACGCAGAGCAATGGCCTTGTCACAGCATTCAGGCAAATGACTGAATTCTCACAGATGCTGAGGAGCTGCTTTACACAAATATTCATCTCAAGGGTAAAAGATAGTTAGTTGCCTTCCTCAGTGCTGGTTTACTATCCCTCTGAAGGGGAAATGCTATACAATGACATGTTTTTGGTGGGTGACAGATGTTTAGAATTTAAAAGAGTGAGTTTCATTTAAATTCCAATGACTTTGTTTTGTGTCAGTAATTGTCACTGACCCCCAATGACAAGGACTATGGATTTTCTCTCCCCTTGGACACACAAAAAACGGCATGTGGTGGTAGACATACTGTAGGCACACGTCCCCCTGCACCAGCTTCCTGCTGCATTGCACCCTGGGTAATGACCCATGCAGCCAATCAAGTACTTTATACCCAATGGGAGGGTGATTTCTCACCCTGCTGGGTGGGAGGGGGGGGGGATCAAACACCCAATTCTGACTGGTGGAGCTGAGCTGCATCCCTAATACCCCTCCCTCAGAGACCGAGAGAGATGCTGACACGAGTGAAATCCTATGCAAACGCACACCCAGCGCCGCCGAGCCCTGCTTAGTGAGACCACCTCTGTGTCCTGAGCACTGGTGTGTGCCCAGGGATGACACCGTCATTAACATAACAGCCCTCGCCCTGTGCAGGTGCCGCTTTATGGGCTATGCTAAACGATGTTAGCATTGAACAGACTGTTGGTGCTGCCAATACACGCCACTGCTGAGGTTAGCAAAAATGCTAACATTTCACTGCATTGCTTTGGCTAGCAGCAAATAACCCCCCCCCCCCCCCCCAGCGCTGAGTTGAAAGATACATGACCGTTAGCACTTAATCTGCATTTTTGCAATACTTTTTGAATGCCCATGTCTAGGCTAGTGAGGAGTAAGCTTGCCAAGCCTCCCTGACATGGCATTCTTATCTGTATTCTTCCCCTTTAAGACACTGTTTTAGTGTGATTGATATTAGCACAGCCAAGGTGACAACCAGCTGCTGAGTATAGTGTACAACCAGGCACTAACAGTGATCTGTGCTCAATCAATACACTGAAGATTCACTAGCACCCAGTTGAGTGTTCAATAATCTCCTGTGATAAGGCACCTCTGGGAGTGCGTTCAGTGCCTTTTAGCTGCAAGGAGGTCCAATGGTGCTGATTTAGAAGCAGAACCGACAGGGCAATTATCCTCCCCATCATCACCGTCATTGAGAGGCCTTTCACTGCAACATATTACGCACCTATTCCCATGTCCCCATCTGCTTTGTTTTGCTGCCACAGAGCAAGCCATCAGACATTGATTAACAGAGAAAGCGCCTTATCTTTAGTTTTCCAATAACGAAACATTCATTGGCTGTGGGAAAACTATTGAGACCTTTAACAAAAGCCAAGTAATTAATACAGGATCTGGCTGGAGACAGCTTTCATCTTTGTCGATCCAAATGCCTAACTACACAGTTACAAGGGAACATCAACGGGTATACAGGCTTCCAGTAGAAAGTCTTTCTTCAGGAAGTGTGGGTTAGTCAGACCTCTGAAACGGATACCATGGACAGAACTCCGGCATGAACACAGTAAACACCCTGAGAGATAGACCCAGAAAAACCCTTAATTCCGTGATAAGTAACATGCATTGAAATGCGTATCGTCTGTCTGGCTTGGGCAATAATGACAAGCAGAAAATAACCAACAATTGTGCCAATTGAATAGAACCTTTGTGGCATAGCAGCCTTTAATAATAGATGTAATTTATATAGCGCTTTTCCAGGTACTCAAAGACGCTTAACGTAAGGCGCTTTTTATAGGGTTGTTGAACTGTAATAGTAATGTAATGACAGTATAAATGTCGGCCATCTTAACTGCAACAGCCTTTAGGCCTGCTTTACAACACGGCGCTAGAGGTTAATCCAGCGTAACACCTACTGTACAGCCGTCAATGGCAGCCTTCACCATGATGTCCCCTCTGCCCTTCCATTGTTGTCCTCCTATCGGTCTAGTAGAGACACAGTCCTGTCTGGCTTGGGAAATAATGACGAATGGAAAATAACCACCAATTTTGCCAATTGAGTAGAGTGTTTGTGGCATAGTCTCAGTCTAGTAGAGGCCAAGTCATGCCTCTCACTGCTGACTAAAGCATGGCTGGATAGATCCTAAAACTCCACTAGAGACTCATTGGTAGGCAGCAGGCCTGATCCCAGCTCCAGTGAACGCCAGTGGGGTTGGATCTCTCTTTCCCCTTCATCCTCTCTCTTATTGTCCCATATTCTAGACGTTTTTTGTACCTCTGTCTTCTCTAATCATAGACCTCTTCCTCTGCTTTTCCTTGGCTCCAGGCGTTATGAGAGCAGTGCGGTGTGTGCAGACCTACAGGGACAGATCCTGAAGTGCTACCGAGAGAACACTGGAAAGACTCTGGTGTGCTCCAACATCGCTGCCCTCTACCTGCAGTGTGTCAACAACGCCAAACAGGTCAGCCCCGCTGAGAGAGAACATGTGTTTCTGTAAGAGAGGGTTGGTGTAAATGTGGTGTCTTTGTTTATTCACCTGGCTACTTACTTTCCCCTGTTGTATCTATCTATCTATCCATTTATCCAAACTGCATGCATCCCTTAAAATAATCACATGCTTTCACCCCCAAAAAGGATGACAAATTTGTGCATGCACCAGCGTGGGCAACTGACATGTAAGTTCAAGAATATTTTACCAGTACTGTTAGGTGAGTAGAGCTCATTGTTACAGATAGACGTGATTGTGTAGCATCTTGAAAGAGACTTAGTTTACCGAATACGGTAGCTTTTCTATTTAGTAACTAGAATCCATTCCTTTTATGACTAGATGTCGTGCACACACACACGTTCCTGAATTTACATAGATTACAAAAAGTGCACTCACACATGAGGCCAGGCCTCTCTGCTGTGCTACTGGGCCATTTCTGAAGCCCAGTGTAAATAGCTGCCTCATTCCTGTGGTCCGTCTCCGTAATACCTGCAGACAGGATTCGCTCCTTGGACTGTCGGAGTGTGTGTTTAACGTAATAAGACCAGCTGGCTAGCACTGTCCTCTCCTCTCCCCTTACTGTGTCTCAGTGCCAAGTGCAAATGTTCCACAGCCCTTCTTGGTGGCATATGCTAATAGTAACGCCACAGAGGTTGATATTAGCTTGACTCCTACGCTCCTATTTTGCAGTATACAGTGCCCAAAGGAGCCTAATTTACATTCATATGGCTTTTCTATTAGATTTTTTTGGTCCTCGCCACAATTGTATTGTTTTACTGGAAGTGGAAACCCGCTTCCGCTGATCTCCCCCTGGGGCAGTAGTATTAAATCTATAAGTCGGACGCAGGCAGATTTGAGGCCATACATCATGTAAATTTTCCTCAAATGTTTTATTCATCCGCGTGTGCTACCTGTGGCCTGCTCAGAGTTGGGCGAGGGTGCAGCACTCTGGGAACAGGCTGGGATGATATGTTAATCCCGTATGTTTATCAGCCAATCAAAACACACTCGTACATTGCTGCCTTTCAAAATCATTAGGCGAAGAGGAAGCCGTCCTGTGATAAGGTAATTATGTAGTTATGTGGATTATAACATTTCAACGTTGAAAGAGTCGGATGCTAGAGCGGAGGGTGACGTGTTCTGACTCCATCTTTTTTTTACTAGGAGCACGCTGTTCGTCTGTTTCCATCACGGCGATACAGAGACCTGGAGAGGTCACAGTTCCAAGGTTATAGAGTGATAATGAAGGCATTCTTTCATAACCTTGAGTTGCACCTTTGCTCATCTCTGAAGTACAATAACGGAAAGAAAGGGAACCAAAGGGCCCCTCTATTACCGTGGGCCCCGGTCCACATCCTCCAGCCCTGGAAGACCCCTAAACTAAGCCATTGTTATGAATGGCCTCAGATAGGATTGTGGCCAACCCCATCTCGCCCATGATAATACCCCAATCCCCTAATCTCGCTTTAAGATTATTGACTCCTCCAAGAGAGGCAGCCAAGACACTGGGCTTGTCATGGGCCCAGGCTTTGTGATAATTAGAGCGCTCCTTATCACCGCGCGGCGATAACATTTAGACCCGCTCCCCTCCTTTATGCCCCTCTCTCCCTCCCTCTCTCCCTCCATCCTCTGTCACTTTCCTAATGCATACAGCTATGAACGGGCCAAGATAGCGTGGCCAGGCTGTCAAGAGGAGAGGCAAAATGGAAGGACAGATAAACTGGCGCTGGGCTCCTATCTCCTCCTCTCTCTCTCTTCTCTCTCTCTCTCTCTCTCTCTCTCTCTCTCTCTCTCTCTCTCTCTCTCTCTTGAGAGGTTCATGAATAGGAGTTTATCGTGGAAGGAGATCTCGCTTCCCACCGCTTCATTCCCCATTCCTCGCTGCATGACCACTTTGTGTGCCCTGTCTCTTTCTCTGCCCCCCCTCCACACACACACACACACACACACACACACACACACACACAGAGGGAGACGTAATACAGAAGGCCCCTTTCTATCATAGTATATGCTCACAAGTATATGCTGTTTGTGCTGTAGTTTGTACAGGTTTTGCCCTATGTGAGTGGTACTTAATTTTTATTTGGTCTTAGTGTTGTCCTTGGTAGTGGTTAAGAGTAGGCTGGGAAAATTGAAAGTATTGGTTTAGAGGAGCCAAGTGTAAGGACACACAGCGACGTCTTTATTTCTAAGTACATCTAGAGGGAATCCTCTGTCTAAAGAGCCCGTCCCACCATCTTTCTCTCTCACCATCCTGCTTGTTTTCCGTCCCTACCTTGCACCAGTCTCTCTTTCCTGTCCTCCCCGGGAGATTACATTTTGTGTTATCAAATGCGATAGCCTGGATCAAATCGTTATTGACAGCAATTGGTGTGGATGTGTGGCAGTACTTCTCCCTGACACAATAACCACTCCACTCTCTTCCTTTTCTCTCTGCCCCTCTCTTTCCCTCCCCTCTCCCTTAGTCAGCCGTCCCTATTCCTCTCTGTTGAGCTCTCTCTGATGCCCTGTGTCTCCCTCTGTGTTCCTCTGTGTCTTCAGAACAAGTTGAGGACCGGGGGCTAAGCCTTGGTGCCGATGGAGAGCCGCCGGAGTGTTTATTGTGTGGCATTACCGTTTGAAACCCACCGACCCACCTGGAACTGGAGCAACAAGAGAAGTGTCAGCACCACGGTGACACAACCCAACCCCTCAGAGAAGAGAAACCAACTCAACTGGACCAGACCGGAGACATCCAACTCAGAGCGGACGGAGGGAGAGAGCACCACCCTCACCCCCCTACCCGGCTAACCTTCAACAGTCCCCCACCCTTGCTCCACCCACACCCCCGACCCCCTCCTATGTCTATCTCTCCCACCGAGAAGGGGGCGTGCCAAGGTCCACCACCAAGACAACAGAGCAGCAGCAGGCAGGGTTGGATAACACACAACGTTGCCATACCCACGCCAGTGGCCAGGGCAGGCTGAAGACCTCCACTCAGGCTGAACCACTCCCACCTCCACCCCTCACCACTAGCCAGCCAGACAGCTTACCAGCCCTATTATAAGCTGCACTTGGACTAGTCTGGACACCCCCCACCCCCCCACATAGCACCTTATGGAAATAAAAACGATCTACTATCCAAACACATCCATCCCATTCAACCTAACACTCTTCCCTTTTCCTATTGCACTGTCCCACACACACACACACAGCATCCGTTTCATCATGTCTGAGAGTGTGTGTACGTGTGTGCGTTATGTTAATAGTATATCTATCTGCTTGTTTGTTTTCATCCAAGTTGTTTCTGAGATTGTCTGATCAGAGGAAATAAAGGAAACAATCCATGAACTGGTGTTGAAATGGTCTCAGTCAATATTAAAGTGTGTGTGTGTGGGGGGGGGGGTTCTCTCCCAGATTAGCTGGAGCTAAGCCATGTCAAAGGTTATCTTTATTTAATATCAAATGATTCAAACACATTTTCTAACACACAAACTATTTTGTGTGTGTGAGTGCATGCATGTAATTGGTTGTGACTGATCCCGCTATAAGTCAGCTGTCGTGCTATTTGACTTGTGGGCTCTCTGGGCCTCTAGAGGTGACGGGGGGGGGGGGGGGGGGGGGGGGGGGGGGGGGGTCGTCGGGTTGCCTGTTTGTGTTCAGAGAGGCCTCTCGGAGGGTGGGGGTACCAGGGATTATGGGGCAGGTGGGTCTATTGTCCATTAGGATTTGTCTCTTAACCTAACCCCATATTTTATACCACTAAGCGAACATAAACCACGCCATGGTGGTTAAGATTGAAATACATTAGTGGATTTAGAAGACATTTGATGGTATTCCTGGATAAACTGAAAGATAGTATTATTTTCCTAAACAGAAAGAAGGTCAACAACCACCAAGTAGTTTAAGTCTGTTTAAGTGTAGGTGCAATTGAATGGTTAGCTTTCGTGAATTTTCTGAAAAATGTGCACCAATGAAAATGAGATGAGGGAAAACGGATCAACTCAAAAGGATCAAGGAGAGGACCGCAATTCTTTCCTATTCTTCACTGACCTCCTTCCCCTAGCACATAGGAGCTGACAGGAGGGTTGTGGGAGTTGAAGGCTTAATATATACACCTATACCTGAATTCAAATGTTCTATTGTTAACAAATGGCGAAATACAAAATGTATGAATGCAAGGGATCAGTAAGTGACCTCTTGAGATTCCTCCAATATGAACTATTGGGTCTACCTCTTGGAAATGAAAAGTCTAGTCTCTGGTGGGTTAGCTGCTACTCAGGCCCTTTGGTAGCGGTGGAATGGAAATGCAACAACAGCCATTTGAAAGATGAGTCACCAACCCCATTATCGTTAGTTACATTACTGTGCTCTTTCTTAAATGCTGCCTGTTCTTGTCCCTCTCTCTTCCTTTGAATTTAATCTAATTTGATTATCCTAATTGCCTTCCCTTATTTCCTGCTTTTCATTTCGTCTTAATTTTTTGTTTGTTTGTTGTTCTCCCTTTCTCTCTCTTCCTTACAATCCCGCTATTGAACTGCAGTCTGGCAGCCGGGGGGGCGGACCTGTGGGCGGTGATTGGCGCTCCTTCCTAGCCAATGAGGTGTGAAGCGTCTGCTACGCTGCTGTAATTCTTCTCCGAGGGCTAGCCCCCCTTACCAACGTGCACACACACTCACACAGAGGCTGACGGATTTATATGGAAGTCTGGGATACACAACCACACCTCGAGCTCAAACACGTACACGTACACGCACACACACACACATACACCCTGACTCAAAGTGAGGGAAGTGCGGGCTGTGCCAGTGGGGCCTGTGGATGGGACTTGAGCGCCACACACTTCATTGTAGTAATGGAGAGGCAGATGGCATGGTGCTCTAAAGGCTCTGTTAGGCTGATGGCTCTATTCATCAACAGACTACAACCGCCCTATACCACCTCAGTCTCCACACTTCTTTTTCTCTATTTCTTTTCATCTTCATCTTCATCTTCATCTTTCTCTCTCTCTCTCTCTCTCTCTCTCTCTCTCTCTCTCTCTCCTATTTTTTTTTCTCCTTTAGTCTTACTTGGTTTAGTGTTGTTTGCCTTGGCTACAGTTCACTTTTTTGTTGCAGCTGTCCATCTTTCTTTGTGTTTGGGATATTTAACTGTTTGCCCTCTCTTACTGCATTCTTTCTTTCCTTTTTTACTCTTTCTCTTTCTGTCGCTCAAGAAAATGGCTTTGAATTTCTTCTGCCCTATAGCAAATGTAAACAAAACGCCAAATCAGAATATAGTTGTATTATCTTCATGCTTCCCTGACCCCAGGAGTTTTTTCCTTATTGATAACTAATATGTATTCCTTCGTAATTATAAAAGACGTGCGGTTCATTACAGTGTAATTAAGTGGTGTTGACCAGTGTAAACATTTGCCATATGCCATCCTCACAACAACAACAATGCTGAGTGGTAGACAAAGGTGAAGGAAAGGAGAGGAAGCAAATATTAAATAGGGAGAAAAAGCTTTTGTAAAATCAAAATCAGTGTGAACCAAAACCCTCATTAGGGCATGTGTGGGTTTCATACTGTAAGTATGATTGCGCAAATCAAGGTAGAGGAAAGACAACCTCTGTGTGTGTGTGTGTGTGTGTGTGTGTGTGTGTGTGTGTGTGTGTGTGTGTGTGTGTGTGTGTGTGCACGCGTGTGTGTGTGCACGCGCGTGTGCGTGCGCGCGTGCGTGTCCCAAACAACCTCAAAGGTTTGCTTTGACGCTGTGCTTCCCTGGTGGGGTCCAGCCTGGAAAGCAGGAGAGAGGAAAGCAATTACAACCTTGAGGTCAAGTGGGTGCACGCAATACTCCCATCCATACCCAGCACGCGAATGAAGAGGTCTGAGTTTTACAGAGTGTCTTTCTCCTCTGTCAGTGAGTCACGGGCAGTGGTGTTGAGCCCTGTTTTATCTGTTGACCCACTCCTAGCTAGTCCTTGTGCTCACTAGTTTTGTTAAGTCTAATAGAATCATAAAAACATGGACTGCATTTACTTTGATTCCACTGGAAACATCTTGGCAGCAAATTGCAGGTTTGTTCCCAGTCGTCCATGGCTGCCTCTGGCACCAGCCTCAGAGACTGGTCTACAGGGGGACAGAACAACCTGTAGCGGAGAATATGAGGTGTGCGCTCAATTAGCCAGCTAGAAGGTTTACTTCTAGATTGATTTCTGAGACTTAACGGGGGTTCCTGAACACTGCCCCCTCCAGCCCAGGAGACTTGCTCACCATTCATTACAACCGGGGAACCTTTGATAGGAATAATGGTGTGTTCTCATTTAGCCTGGTCTCGTGTCAGCCTTGACTCAGGCCGAGTTAAAGCGAATCAAACCAACATGCCCAAGACCCCAGAAGAATTCAGCCAATAGGGCAGAGGGTTGCCTGCTCTGTACTGTAGAGTCATAGGAATATCCTAACCCAGGGCCCCTAAACCCATTAGCTAGACCCATAGCCTATCCAGCCATAAAATGGAAAATCCTGTTTAGGCTTTCTCCCCACTGTAGTAAACATGTTTTCTCCCCTTCATAGTGGATTTGAATTAGTTTACACTTGGAGGTTGTTTGTGCCATTGGATTTCCCTCGGGTTTTGCGTTGCATTGGAAATGGTTGCAGTGGCTGTTTTAACACGAACAAAAGACACACTTAAACAGCGCACACATGCAGGGTATAAAAGAAATAAACAAAACCAATATGAAATTATGATATGATAAGATATGCTTTTTAATAGATTGGCGTTAATGAGAAGTCAATTCTTGAATAAAACAATGAACAATGTATTATAGACATACATACATACACACACACACACACACACACACACACACACACACCTATATTTTCAGTGTGTTTGTTTATGTTCATGCAGGAGCTGGCCCAATGGGTTGATGTGTATGTGAGTTCAGGGCCTTTTTCATTGCTTTGTGTCAGGGGACGACGTAGTGCTTCTGGGCTAGTTGTAGAATATTGCACATTAAAACAGATACACTCATGACCACTTTGTGTCAAAATGTATCCACCTCCTATCTGCTCCTATGAGGTGCCTCAGGCCATTCAGGAAATAAACACACACACACACACACACGCACACAGATGGGCTAGATATAACAGGGTTATCTCCATTTGATAACTGCGATTAGGTCATATTGGGTTGGTGAGATCATTCAGAGAAATCATTCACGCGCACACACTTGCACACACACACACACTGAAAGGCTGGGTGACACAGACACAAGGTCAATACTCAATGCTATCAACATGGCTGATGGCATTGTGGTTTTGTATTGTGTTCAGGTGCTGTATCGATTCAGGCCTGTGTGTGTGTGTGTGTGGTGTGTGTGTGTGTGTGTGTGTGTGTGTGTGTGTGTGTGTGTGTGTGTGTGTGTGTGTGTGTGTGTGTGTGTGTGTGTGTGTGGGTGGGTGTGTGTGTGTGTGTGTGTGTGTGTCTGTGTCTGCCGTCATGCATGGTGCTAAATGGTGTGCGTTTTTAAGTGTATTAAAATACTTCTGTCCAAGCTCTGACTATGTGAAGAGCATATTGTTCTGGGAATTCTATTCTATTTCCCACTGTTTTACTTTACTTCTGCCATTCAACAACAAAACCAACGCCGATACTGCCGTGGCCCTGTCCTCCCATTAGGCCCAATGGAGCAGCTCTTCATTGAAGAGACTCCTTCTGAGTGCTGGCTAATCAAAGGCCTTTTCTGGGCCTGATGGCTTAATTAGCCCACTGGCGCTAATGCTAATCACACTGAAATATTTATAAGGAGGAAATCTTTTGTTTAGACTTGACCTTTCTCCACACCTCATTAGCATGCTGATTATTGTTGGCTTGCTTTTTTTGCTCTTCTTCACTGCCGCCCCCCTCCAAGGCAGTTATTGATTTTGATTAGGACGAAACGGATGTGCTGTTAATGTTTTCTGTGAATGACATTGGTCTTATCAGGGTTTGCCGGTTAACCCTGAAGATGTGAAGATGTGTGAACTGTTGACAGAGCAGGGTCCATTCTCTGCGGCGGGGGGAGCTGTTTGTGTGCAATCGACAGGGAGGGCAATGGAAGCCGGTTCATAATCAACAGGGGACGTTTCTCGAATTTGTCTTCTCAGCGCTTTAGCAGACCATGAACCATGATTGGATTTTTTTGTTTGACACACACACACACACACACACACACACACACACACACATGCCTACATACACCTGCAGACAAATGGGCTTTCTTTTTCTGATATAGTGGACAACACTCCCACCAAAGCCTTTCGGGCATGATTTCAATCAATATGCTGTCAGATGCACTCTGTAGCCCCCCCCCCCCCCCCCTCTCCCTGTATGAGCATCTCGACTCCATTGCAGGACTAAATCTAAAGTACACACACAGCCGTTCCTGGTCATACACACATTCACTGCATTAACAAACATTCCCATTCAAAGGGATGGCAAGCAGCATCCACACTGCAGCCTTACAGAATGTCCCCTGAAGAAGCTCTTTAAATGGATCAATCAGCACAACGTGAAAAGAACAGAAAGACAACATGGTTTGCTGCTGTAAGATTACCACCCAACGATTAGCTTTTATATACATGCTCAATTCCCTTGTCTACCATAGCAACACCTGCAAATAGTAACCCAAATCACTATGACAACAGTAAGTGGTGGAGTAATGTCATGTGACCTGTCATGGATTCCCTTTGTGTGTTGACATATACTCTCTTTTGCCCATCTCTTCAACAAAGCAAAGTAAGGGAAACCTGGCAAAGTAAATGCTACTGTGTGTTGATTGTTTTGTGGTATCTTTGTCTTGTCCTTCGACAATACATAAGGAGCTCATTTAGACGGAAAACCTAAAGATGTCGCCATTTTGCTCTTTGAGAGGAGTTTCTCTGGGGTTCTCAAACTTTTTGTCTCTGGACTCAACACCAAGGTCAAATGTGGCACCAATAAAAGGAGACTGGTAATCCCCCTTTTGTGACTATTTAATGAAAAGCACTTATGGGGGATGAGAGCTTCTTTTTGGCGTACTTAAAACACTTTGTGTATTTGGAGGATAGGCTCTGAACAAAGGTGGTTGCGAAACAAAGGACACTGCATCTAAATGGGGCACGTGGAGTTTAATTCCTCACTTCTGGAGGCAGCTGAAAGATACAGCGGAGGGGACCAGGTGCAACCTTATTTTCCAATCAGAAGTTATCTTTCATGAGAAAGAGACTGAGAGGGAGTGACAAAAAAAAGAATAAAAGGTGGGTTTGTGTGTATGGTATTGAGTGGCCGTGTGTGTGTGTGTGTGTGTGTGTGTGTGTGTGTGTGTGTGTGCGTGCGTGCGTGCGTGCGTGCGTGCGTGCGTGCGTGCGTGCGTGCGTGCGTGCGTGCGTGCGTGCGTGTGTGTGTGTGCGTGTTTATGTGTGTTTGAGTGAGACACGTTTCAGGTATGTGTCTGTGTATGTGTATGCTTCTTTGCGTTGGTCTGTGTTGGGGTCATTGTGCCCTCTCGAATGACCATGTGCATGCATACAGGAATGCTCAGAGCACCTGGGTACATGAGCACACACACACACCAACTGACACGCTTTTTTGTCAGCGCTGAAATGAAGAAGGCAACAGGCCATAAATAGTATTATCTCCGTATTTCTCTCTTTTCACACTCAATTGACTGTGAATTGGCCACAACAAGCTGGTGCACAGGTGCAGGGGGAACACCACTTCATCCCCATTAACCCAGGCTTGGGTCACACACACACACACACACACACACACACATACACATACACACGCACACACTTACATGTAAAATACACATAGCAGGTGGATGGACACAGCCAGGTAATGTGTGCAATGGTGTTGCGACATTGCATATGAATGTATTGGCATTAGAAGATCAAGGTGGACAACGACATGTTTTTTTTTGTTAATCCGTTTTTCCTGCCTGTCTGTCTGCCTGCCTGTCTGCCTGCCTGCTTGCCTACCTACCTGCCTGCCTGTCTGTCTGTCTGTCTGTCTGTCTGTCTGTCTGTCTGTCTGTCTGTCTGTCTGCCTGCCTGTCTACCAGCCTGTCTACCTGCATGTCTGCCTGCCTACCTGTCTGCCTGTCTGCCTTCCTTCCTTCCTTCCCATCTTGTACTTTCTCTCTGTCTCATTTGCCATCTCCATCATTCCTCGTTCCCTTTGCTTCACCGGCTCATTGTCTCTCCATCCATCACTATTTTCTCGATTGATTCTGAAACTTGTTCTACAGCTGCAGTACCCTAGAGTTTGCCAAGCCGTCTGTCCTCTACAGAATGGGCAAAGCGGAATGTAAAATCAGTTGTGTCCTGATTTCTTAGTAGTAGACAGGCTGCACGTACTTCAGTGCTGTGTACGTGTAAAGTGTTTCGTCAGTGTTTAAAACTGTGCATCTGGGTTTGTGTGTGTGTTTTTTCAAATCAGCAGTAATATGTGTGCGTGTGTGTGTGTGTGTTTGTGTGTGTGTGTGTGTGTGTGTGTGTGTGTGTGTGTGTGTGGCTCTTGACTGCAGCAGTACCTCAGGGGGTAGGCACTGAAGAGCCTGTGTTTCTGCCTCGGTAACTCTCCCCATGCCTGCTGCTCTGCCACCAATGACATTAGACTGGAGGACAGCTGTTTTTGTGAGAGTGAGTGAGTGAGTGAGTGAGTGAGTGAGTGAGTGAGTAAATCAATGAGTGAGTGATTGAGTGAACCAGTGACTCAGTGAGTGAGTGAGTGAGTGAGTGAGTGAGTGAGTGAGTGAGTGAGTGAGTGAGTGAGTGAATCAGTGAGTGAGTGAGTGAGTGAGTGAGTAAGTGAGTAAGTGAATCAGTGACTGGGTGAGTGTGAGTGAGTGAGTGAATCAGTGACTCAGTGAGTGAGTGAGTGAGTGAGTGAGTGAGTGAGTGAGTGAGTGAGTGAGTGCGTGAGTGAGTGAGGGAGTGAGTGAGCAAATAAGTGAGTGAGTGAATCAGTGACTCAGTGAGTGAGTGAATCAGTGAGTGAGTGAGTGAGTGAGTGAGTGAGTGAATCAGTGACTCAGTGAGTGAGTGAATCAGTGAGTGAGTGAGTGAGTGAGTGAGTGAGTGAATCAGTGACTCAGTGAGTGAGTGAATCAGTGAGTGAGTGAGTGAGTGAGTGAGTGAGTGAATCAGTGACTCAGTGACTCAGTGAGAGAGTGAGTCTGTGGAATATGTAGATGTTATCCGACTACTTACGGTGTAGGAGTATTATGTTGGTCTGTTTGTTGACATGGGTATCTTCACATTCTCACACATTGAAATTTGATACCTCAGTAGGTTGAAGCGTTGACTCCGGGGTGTATGTGATGGGGGGGGGGTAATGAAAGGGAGGATGAAAGGAAAGATAGAGCGAGAAAAAAGAGGGGAGCCAGATTAGGGAAGATTATTGATTATTGATTGTTGTGCAGTTGTCGGAAGGCGTAGGGGACTGCAGAGGAGAGAAGAACCCTGTCTCCTTTCCATTATCACTCTCCCTCGCTTATCGACTGAGGGAAGAGGGGAAAGAGAGGAGGAGAAAGAGAGGAGAGGAGCATGGGGAGCAGGCAGCACTGAGGTCGTTCTCCTTCATTTACCCTCTCTCAATCTTTCCATCTCTCCCCTTTTCACTCTCCTTCTCTCACTTTCTCTCTCTCCCTCAGTGGATCTGGGAGGTCAGGCACAGCGCTAGTGGAAAGACAAGACAGTAGCCCCACACAAAAACACACACACGAACACACACGCACACACACAAACACACACACAACATCCATTTCAGTTTCTGTCTGTCAGTGTTCCGTTCTATGTTCACTGAATTGTAGACTGAGAGGTATGAGAAAGTAGCAAGGGCAAGAAAGGAGAAGGTAAGAACGAGTCAGCCACACACACACACACACACACACACACACACACACACACACACACAATATTTACCTTACTGCACCTAATCAACGCAAATCAGTGTGAGCGAGGACAAAAGACTTTGCTGTCCCCAAATTCCCAAATCAAACCTAAGTGCTCATCAGAACCCCCTACAAGCTCATCTCAGAAAATCACTTCCGCAAATTCCATTTCCATAAGACACAGGTGTGTCACCCCAAAACTGTAGCCCTCTTAATCCTATGCTTCATTTCCATTCAAATAACACAAATCTGGGGATTCTTATCAATAATCAAATGTTGAGGGAAGAAATTAGGTTTGTAGATTTCCCCGTCAGTTTCCTCGTTTCCTGCCTGTTTGTGTGTGTGTGTGCGTGTGTGTGTGTGTGTGTGTGTGTGTGTGTGTGTGTGTGTGTGTGTGTGTGTGTGTGTGTTTATAAGAGAGTCAATAGAAGTCTGACTCTCAATTATTCCATTAAGGAGCCCCAGTGCATGGCTGTCTGATGTGACTGAGTCAACAGCTCCTAACACACAGACCTGATGAAGTTTGCTTTCAGCTCTGCACAGTCAATAAGCCGGTTCCTATTAGGTGTGTGTGTGTGTGTGTGTGTGTGTGTGTGTGTGTGTGTGTGTGTGTGTGTGCGCAGAATAGGGAAAGATTATGTGATTCTTAGCTGTCCACCATTTCTAATTCTAAGCAATGGGTGTTGAGGTGAACCTTTTCTTGCTGCTTGTAACCTTGAACAACAGTGACAGGTACAGTTAAGTCTATAGATGTGCGTGCGTGGGTGCATGTGCATGTGTGTATGTGCGTGCATGCGTGCGTGCGTTAATGCATGCATTTTTGCATTGGTGTAAAGCTGAGAGACACAAACACATAGTCCTCCAAGTGATTGCTATCCCAAGTCTAGATTACAGTACAGTGTCAGGCCCTCTCCTACCAACTGTGGGAGAACTGTACACCTAATGAGCTATCCTGGGATGGTCTTCTGCAGAGCACACGCACACACACAAACACACACTCACACACACACACACACACACACATGCCCACTGATAGATAGGTGGGATGAAGGCATGAGGCGTTTACAGTAGAGGGTAATAAACAGCAGTTTTACGTGCCACATCCTCTTGGGTGCAGGACCGCTGTGTGTGAAACGACCCCTTAAATGTCACCTTGTGAAAATGCAGCACAAACCCTCCATGGTAGACACTGCTGCTCACACTCACACACACACACACACACACACACACACACACACACACACACACACACAGACTGCCTGTAATATTTCCTCCCAGTCAAAGGCTGTGTTCACTGAGTGTGGAGCGTGTGCTGGAGTGGAGGAGCAGCTCATCCCTCACTGCAGCAAGGAGACGGCTCCAACGCTACGGCTGAGGCACTCTCTGGTTCACAGTGTTGTCTCTCTCCCTCTCTGCCCGCTCTCTCCTTCTTTCTCTGGGATCCCTCGCTTTCTCCCTCTCTTCGACTCACCCGCACGCACAAACAAACTCTCGCCGTCGTGCCAGGTGCAGAGAAGCAGGGTATCTGCTGTCTGTTTGCCCTCATTAATCTCCCACTGCAGAGAAATGTGTGAGAGAGAGGGAGAAAGAGCGGTAGGGGAAAATGAAAAAAAAGATGGATGGGAAAAAAAAGAGCAGGGAAATTAAAGAAATGTGTGTAATGAAGGGCGGTTAATAAACCTGGCAATAAGCCAGGAAAATGTAAATATTAACTTAGCCTTACACCAGTGTACACATTCAATAACTTCCTAAAATAAAACATGTATTTTTGGCCCATTTAACTGTGGGGTTTTTCACCATATAAAGTAGAGACTGAGAAAGACAAAGAGAGTACGAAAAAGAGAAAGAGAATACCATTTCTCTGCTTTCAATCAATAGGCCTGTGATTCTAACAGGCATTGATTGCATCAAAACTCTCGATCCCAAGTCACAAATGTGATTATAGACGGACTCGTCCTGACACTTTATTGAAAACAATGAGGCAGAAGAGAGAGAGAGAGGAGGGGGGGGGGGGGCGGGGGGGCGGGGGGAGGAGGATGGTCGAAGAGGGACGGATCCATCCTTCACTTGTCAGCTTGCAGAGCTCAACTCCTTCATCTGCATCTCTTTGTGAAATTGTTTGTGTGTGTGTGTGTGTGTGTGTGCGTGTGTGTGTGTGTGTGTGTGTGTGTGTGTGTGTGTGTGTTTTGATGAAGATTTAAGGCCTGCCAGGATGAACCACTTTAAGTGACAGTACTAGTACGTTTTTGGGTTAGTTATCACTTATTTGATTACAGTTCACTTCTCAACAGAGTGTATGAATGTCTTGTTTTGTTATTAATCTGATATTTAGTGCCATCTAGTTATAGTAGATACATATTCACATATTCACTCTACATATATGTAAGTCAATAGAATGAAAACGTAAATATATTGCATGTATGCACTAAAAGTATGCCCATAGGGGGCAAGAGTTCTTCTTAAATCAACGTTTCTTTTAAACTGAAATAAATATAGGTTATGAGTTTCAAGAACATACTTAAAGAACATGGGTTAATGCAAACATCTATACAGTTTATATTGACATATTTAATTTACTTTTGCAGTACAAGTTGTCTCTCGGTGTGTGTAAATCAAAGCTTTTCATTGTGATTAGAATTTGTTTTCAAGGCATTAGTCTGCGCTTTGACTATGAGATGCCCCTGCACTGTGCCAAAGTCTGCTTCTGTGTGTAAGTTGTATGCTGACATAATGATATAGTATGCTGAGCAATATTTAAAAAAAACAGTTTGTTTGTTAAAATGAAAAAAACGAGTGAGTTGGCATATTGCTGTTTAAAATACTGTGGGTCTCCGGATTAAATTGAACTTTAATGGTAATGCCTGGGATGGAAAACATGGCTACCTACGTCTGTGATTTAACATGGTGGTTGGTGTGTTTCTTCAAGTGGCCAACAAAATAATTTCTTCAGATTAACGCAGTACCATAACCATTTTCGTCAGACCACACCTTCAAAATAAAGATTTGCATTATTTGGTCAAGTCCTAGGCATCTGGTGGAATCCTCAGTGTTTTGGGGATAGGATAGGACATAGATAAGCACACAACTTAGCTGTAGGAAAGGACTTAGATTTAGGATAGGACTTAGATGTAGGAAATTACTTAGATGTACAATAGGACTTAGATGCAGAATAGGACTTAGATGTAGGATAGGACTTAGATGTAGTCCATGACTTAGATGTAGAATATGACTTAGATGTAGAATAGGACTTAGACGTAGGACATGACTTACGTGTAGAACAGGACTTAGATGTAGAATAGGACTTAGATGTAGAATAGGACTTAGATTTAGGATATGACTTAGATGTAGGATAGGACTTAGATGTAGGACATGACTTAGATGTAGGATAGGACTTAGATAAAGGATGCGACTTAGATAAAGTATGGGACTGTAATGTATAGCTGTTTATACCCCAGACATAGTATCCCGTCCCTCATCGCTCATCATGCATACAGCTGCACAAGCTGGCAATCTGACTGCCGTGGCATTGCATGTTTGTTACATGTATTAATGCCTGCATAATTGCTGCTCTCAGAGTTTATTCATTAGTGGTGCATGTCTGATGATGAAAAACAATAACAAAAACATTCATTTTCTCTGTTTAGATGTATGATCCTTGTATCTAAGCAGTTTTGTTCAAGGCTCACCTTCTCTGCGTGTGTGTTTGTTTGTGTTTGTGTGTGTGTGTGTGTGTGTGTGTGTGCGTGTGTGTGTGTGTGTGTGTGTTTGTTTGTGTCCTGTTTGTGAGTCTTCACTTCTTAATGACACTGCAGAAGTGCTTGATATGATGTGTTTTATTGCCGTACTCTCCAAAAGCTGTTGAGACAGTGCTGCTGCTGCCAGAAAGGAGTGAAGACCAAGGGATTCTGGTGTGTCTGTGTGTGGAGGTGTTTATTTGTATCTAGCAGCTCATTACATTCATTGATATCATTCTCTGTTAATATGACTTTTGATACATCATTGTATGAATGATTCATTTTGTTTACTGAATGAATAGGGCATGATCAATAATTGCTGAAAGTTAATTGTACACTGTTATATAAGTGGTTACCGGTGGTTATAGGACTAAATGCAAGTCAAGGGGTATCTGAACTACTAGCAAATTATGAATCAGCATATGCAGGAACAGACATGTACATACTGTGTATACATGCATGCCACAGTTCTCTGAAACAGAAAGGAAATTAAGTTGGCTTTCAGAATATCATTTGAGGAATAAATAACTATAGTTGAAAGGAAAGGGAAATATGTTTGGTGACTTGAAAATCTAACCAACGAATGTCTACCAGAAAGTCACGTATGACTATTGCACAATTGCAGCAGGTCATAACAGCATAAGGGTCCTCTACTAAGTACTGAAGATGCTTGTTATGAAGGGGTTGAATAACGCAGTCGTCATTAAAAGTGGCATTTTGGGTTGAATTTGGAGAAGCCACTTGTTATATTAGTTGTGTTGAGCTATTTAAATTGTTCTTGTTTGACTGTTTTTTGGCAAACTGCTGAAAGTTTGTAGATTTTGCTAATAAACCTGGAGGTTGAATAATTCTGATTGCCACTCTAACTGTCTCTTTCAAATCAAAAACATTGTAAGCAGATAAAAAATGTCAAGCGTGTCTTGTTCAAAAACAAGTCTCTGTGTTAGACAGTCTACACCTTGCCAGCTACGCCTGTCCTCCATATAACACAGCGCCACACAAATGACAACAACGGCAAAAAGAAGGGAAGTAGAGGGATGAGGCAGAAAGAAAGAAATAGAGAGAGATGATAAAAAATGTCTAAAAGTAGAATTAGGGAGAGCAGAGTCAGAAGGCCCCTTCTGTGCCTCCCCTCCCCTCCTCCTCCTCCTCCTCCTCCTGTCCCCAACCCCCCATCTGCATGTCCCATCCCACAGGATAAGCTCTAATCCTGGGGGTGGGGGTGGGTGGGTGGGGGGGGGCGACAACAAGGCGAGGCGAGAGGGACTGTCTCTCAATGGGCAGGGTCCTGGTTCGCTGGAGAGAAGCCAGCCACACTCGGTTTTACCTGACCCACATACACACCTAGCCACACAGACTGGCAAACACCCACACAAAGACACACACACACTCACAAAGCCATCTGGATGCACAGTGAATAGTCACGGGTGATATTGAACACAGACCCATAGCGGTTTATCGTTGGCCCTTACACAAAAGTCAAGCAACACTCGAACACACGCGCACACACACACATGCATGGATTGGTTTGATTCCCCTCTGTCCAGAGCAGGTAGATGAAGATGGCCAATGAAATTGAATCCTATATAGGTCCCATCTCAACTTGAGATCAAAGCATTTTTAATTGTGTCTCTTCTTCTGCTTATTTCTTGATTGACTTAGCATCATGCTAAGAGATGATTCTGAGCCTTGACAAGACTTTCTAACTAAGACTGACACGTCCATTGTCTCTGCTGAGATTTCAATCAGGCAAGATCTAGCAACCATCCATGGCCTACCAATAGGGAGGGAGCTGACACTTTTATGAAGATAGACACGCTAACTCGAATGTTGCCATTGGCACCTCATAAATATTATTATCCCCAGGTTAGAAATTACTTGGAAAATTGATCATAAACTAGGCGTCTGCCCATTGGTATGCATGGTATACTGGCCCGCTGTATTACCGAATACAGTAACAGATGTGTGATGAGTGCCTATTATGAGGGTGATGCATAAGAGTGTTTGTCTCCGGGGCATGGGGGGGTTGAAGAGGGACTACCTTAGGCTCTAGGGGAGCAAATGTGCCGACATGGGATCAGGATCTGCCTCCCAACGGGCTTAAGGATAGACTATGTACAGCTGTGCTTCAAGGGTTCACTGGGTTAGTTCCAGAAGAGCACAGATACAAACAGACACATACACTGATTTTAGATGCTGATTGGAGATCTGCTGGGAATAACATGCTGCCAGCTGATCTTTAAATGAAAATATCATATGCACAGCCTAAATGTATTTACATTTAGATAGTTTCATGTGGTTAAAGGTCCAATTTGGTAAGAAACAATAGAATTCAAAGTAAAGACGTTTAATAACTTCATTGAAATGATGTTCATTTGAACATTAAACATTTCCGTTACATGAGAAACATTAATGGATTATGAGAGATGTCTTTCGCCAACTCCCTTTCAATTGATAATATTGCATAATCGTAAAGCCTTGACTGTCCCATGGCAGATCGCAAATTGTTCCTTGTAAGTTTCAGCTTTGAAAAGCTTCCCTCACATGATGCCACAGACACACAGATCGTCAGACACTGCTGGCTGGGTGAAAGGGTTGGGAGAGATTCTATGAAGTCCCATTCAGCTATGCAGTCCAGTCAAGTCTCCTTTATTTGTATCGCTCGATTTCGTACACAAGTGCTTTACGTAGAACATAGAAAGACATAAGAATGTAATTAAAATAAAATATCAAGGATAAGAATAATGATGGTCAAAACATCTAATGTTCTCCAATCTTTGGCTTCTTACAGATCGATCTCTGCTGCTTTCAGGTGCCCTCTCAGCCTTGGTATTTCTATTCAAAGCTCCCTCTCGGAAACCTCATCATAGAAAGTGGTCCGAATAGACGCCTTTAACTACTTCAGTGGCAGATATGAGACTCCTCGCTTGAACAGCCTCAAACATGGCTGCTACTTCCTTGATGCCTCTTGATCTGACCTGGAGTTCAGAATGAAAGCGATCAATGCACTCAAACATTGTCCTCTTATTTTCTTCTTGCAGAGTGAGTCCAGCATCGCTTGCCTGCCCCCCTGCCATCCTCTTCTGGGGCCTGACTCTTTTTTCTAGTGCAATTCCTTATTCGTCGTATTTTAAAAGCACCTGCCCAATTAAATGCTCCACTAGGTGACTGTGCTCCTCGTACATGGACATGGGCTCCTCCTGGTCATGTACTTTCGGGCTAATTTTCCAGCTCTTCTGAAACCCAGTCACAAATGTGGATGTCGTATCTGTAGTACTAACGGTGAACAGTCAAACAGCCAAAACAGTATTGACGAGTGAGTAAACCATCCATGGCGCACGTCTCCCTTTGCGTTTGCGTCTTGCCCTGCCGTGAAACTGCAAGGCCTGGAAAGAAGCACTTCCCCTTTTGATGATTTCAACCTTCAAATGATCTGGAACTGGTATCTCCCAGAAAGAAACATCACATGCAATTTGCAAATTGTCCTCCTTAACGTCACTCATCTCATTTACTGTATCGTGGCTAGAGTCACTTCCAGCACTCTCGTCTCCCATTTCCACTCCTTGATTTTCTCCTTCAAATTCTGCCATTTCCACTCCATTTCCGTTTCTACAAAATGAATGCTAGCATCAGAAGAATCAGCTTTGTCAATTGCAGATTGACAAGCAGCGTCTTTTGATGAAGCCTGGCCATCATCCGGTATTGTGACATTGGCTATTGAAGCATGGATCCAGCAAGCGTTTTGAGTGATTTCATTCTTGCCTCTTTTGCTTTCCTTTGCTGGCATCCTCTTGGCTCTCCATGTGGCATGATAGAATATCCCTTGCACAACAAAATACAGAGCGGTAATATTCTTAGCGCTCACCAGCCCGCCTGCGGGACGTTGTCTTATTTTGTACATTTGTATGTGTTCTAATGATTTGCCATATCAAAACGAACTGATATGTCTACATGCAATGCATGTTGCAAAAGGATAATTTCGTCATTGAACAATGTTAAAATTAGCCAAGCTACAGTTACGAGAAAACTGGGTGTGTCGTACTTTGTCAGCTTACAGACATCGGAAACCATGACCAAAGCAAGATAAAATGTATATCAATCTCATAATAAGAGCCTGATTCCACTGCATTGTAAGAGCAAGTAAGTAATCAGACTGACATTGGCAGAGCAGTCTCTATTTTTCCACTAGCCAGCTAGTATCACGGTCAATGCTATACTTTGTTTTGGTTTGGTGACACAACTAGTCATTACTAGTCCCCTTTGGTTAAACCCCCTTATGATGGATATGGATTTTTAGATTAGTTAAGTAAACCACGTTTGCATAATCCTGCGCATGGTGACACATGGGTTTGGTTTAGTTTGAAGGTAAACTTGCGTTTTGAAACACTTTCGACTATCTGCCAACACTTACAAAAAGCCCACTAGTTTGTTAGCCCTTTACCTTAGGTACCCAAACATGGTAGACATCTTGGCCAATAAATATACCAAATGTCAAAACTCTGACATTGTCAATTATTTATTTATTACGTTTGAAAATTAAAAGAATGTTTGAACAACTCATTTAGTGTATATTTTATGAGCACTTTATCTCTTGACATAATATGTTTATTGTATATAATATAATTGCCCGAACACAACAAATTAGCACACCTTAAGAAATTACACGGTATTAGCTTTCAAATAATACTACACACTTGCATATGACACTTCCTCAGTTATTGGTATGTCTTGTTAGTCTACCATGTAAAAAAAAGAATCATATTGCTAAGAGGTCAAACCCTGAAAATTTGACAAAACCAACGACTATAAACCCACCAGCAGCAAATAAAACAGTGCATGCTTGCAGCTCGTGCAGACAAAACCATGTGATTGGAAGCCTCATTGTTGTTGATCTACTGGGATATTTTTATAAAAAAGGAAAAAAAAGATTTCTGCTGAAACATTGCACAAACATTTTATACACACACACACGCACACACACACACACACACACATTCACACTCCTCCCTCGTAGCCACTTAACTTTGTGTGAAGGGCCTTCATTAAAACCGTTCATGTTGTCTCTGTAAGTCAGCGTCTCATTTGCAAGACAACGTGGAAGTCAGAATGATCATCAGCCCTCCTTACATTGGCCTGATAAAGACACAGATACAGAGGCGACCAGTGAGCTTTCATGTTTGGTTCATCCCAGCCTAGGCTAACCATTCTCACTAGGCTACTAGTTTACATATACAACTTTCGGAGTTTGAATTAGAAATATGTTAAGTTCGATCTTTTCGACAAAATCCCCTTTTTCCGCAATGTTCTCCACTCAGTCATGTTCTATGGTTTACATTTCTATCTCCAAGGCCATTTGCCCACCATGTCCTCCACTATGAGTCAGGTTTTATAGTTTACATTTCTATCTCCAAGGCCATTTGCCCACCACGGTCTCCACTATCAGTCATGTTCTATAGTTAACATTTCTATCTCCATGGCCATTTGCCCGTCGTTGAGACTCTAACGGTTTATTTTTTCTTTGTCTTTTCATGTTTTGTGTTGATCTCATCAGTATGGATTGATTTCCAATTGTATTTATTAATTTCATGTTTCTTATACATACATTGCCATTGCTTGAATGGCACAATTAAATTAATCCTTTGAATAAACAAACCCATTATCATTCAGACTCAGACCATTTGATTATCATACAGGTCACTGACCTTGTAATTGGGCCTCAAGGTTATTTTTTCCAAAGCCTGCCTGTCCATTGCTGCTGCAGATTGCAACATTATTGATTTGCTGAAAATGAGCCTTTTTTATAGGCTGAGATAATGTTGATTTAGGTATATCGAAATTGGTATTTTTTGGAGGGGATAGATCAGCCGACACTTTCTTGCGTGCATTTTCCTTTTCGAAGAATGAATCGAATAACCTAAATCTGACATCAAGACCACAGTGTCACAAATGACCACATAGACCGTAGAACCTGGCTCTGAGCTCAGCATAGACCATTGGGTCTCTACGTAATTCACACACACACACACACACACACACACACACACACACACACACACACACACACACATAGACTTGGTCACGACATGTTGCAGTGAATGCTCATAAACGTAGAGTGGCTGGCTGATTTAAAAGGGGCTAGTCTTTTAAGCAACCAATTCTTCATAGTCTCTCTGACGGACTTGAGAATTTGCTTTTACAGTTAAATTTGAGCTAATAGAGACTTTGCCCACAAACAAAACATAATGTGTCTAAATGTAAACCAAAGATACAATTAATGTTCCCTCTTGTAGTATTCAAATCTATTCCAAACAAATGGTTGAATAAATGTCTTAAAATTCGTATTATCTTTCTATACAGAAATCCTTAATGGTGTTTGTTGATTGTTGCATGACGTCGAGCTTGAATCGATGGGGCACTGTAGCAAACGGAGTCCTGCAACGCTTGATTGGCCTGTAGATGGGGCTCTGATGCAGTATTTCGACGTCAGGCAATGTGCACGTCTGAATAGAGCTGCACTTCAAAGCCAGCGCAAGGGCCAGCAGCTCATTCACTTTCTCTGAATGTTCTTTAGGCCTATATGACAATAATTCAAACTAATCTTTCTAAACGGTAAGGTTAATATGGCAATTGCATAAAAGGGATTTTCAGTCCTAATGTAGGCCTATGTTGCGTGTAAATAGCCCAATCTTCTGCAAAAGTCACTTTGTTTTGGATAATAATAATAATAACAGACCTACATTTTCTTCTTCTTTTACTTATTATTATTATTTTTTTTATTCATGGGTCATTAATCAACATAAAGATATTAGGCAATTTTACTATTCCATCGGGCCTATTATTGTTATCGTTTATTAACTTTAAACTAACATTGGCACTTTTAGTTTATTTGGCTACATCATTTGTGTCCGCTAGCTAGATTAATTACATAAAAGGTCTTCGGGATCATTTATAAAGCATGTAAAAGATCATCAAAGAACAAAAATGCAGATTGCAAATCTTATGATTTGCAAGTGTCTTAATTATGTTTTCATTGCCCATTCTCGATCTTCAAAAGATCTTCCGATTAGACATTCAAATCCGCTGATCATTTCACCCCCATGTATAGTGTTTATGTGAATTCCCTTAGGCATTGCCAAATCCCTTTCACGCCGAAATGAATGCATTACATAAACATAGAAATTACTTTCGCCATCTCCCGGGCTCAGCATGTGGCTTTCATTCACACACGGTCTTGTGATTGCGGGGAGTGAAATTTTACAATTAGCCCAATCCCAGCCCTTATCTGAGATGTCACTGCAGGCAAGTCAGAACGATTGGTAAAACAAGGCACTGAAGGCAGTCGCGTCTTGCACCCCGGCAAAGCACCATCAACTGAAATCCCTGCGTGTAGTTGCTTTATATCGGCGGCGAACCCTCAAACTCACAGACAACCCACCCCTCTAACGCGCTTTCCCCCCACTGTGTTCGCTGCAGCACTTACAACGCCTCAGTTGAGAAGAAGCGCCACATCCTGCAAGATCGTCACTGTAGTATTCTGCGGAAACCTTGCAGCGGTTTTCCAAGGTAGGCTATATTACGTTCGTCCCTGGGATGAGAGGTTTTGCGAGCCCGCCGACTCTGAAAGCACAGCGGCATAGTTGCTGGAGAGTGAGCTGCTGATCGGGGAATGTTGATGGGAGTCCGCACATGTTTTTATTCCTGATGGATTCTCTGCTCATTTACTAAATTATAAACTACCAGGGATTTTAAGTGGATCAAGGGAAGCCGTTGGAGTAAGATATCTAAAGGCATTTCCTTTTACGCTCTTTCGTTCTAATTTGGGGAGTACAGGAGTTGTGTTTTGCTGGGATTCGGAATCACCTCGTATCCGCAGTGTCAATGCGACTGTTGCTTTGAACTAATATCTGCAGTGATTACAGGTAAGCATGGGCTGATCACAATTTGCCCAATAATAAAATTGTCAATTTCCAGGTTTTTGTGTTATATGGGGGTTTTAGGCTTCTGGGATGCGAAAAAACACTGCGCCAGGTAAAGGCAGGCGTGTACACCTGCTGTAGCCTACACGGACGCTCAAAGAGCACTGCACCATGCTAGCCTTGTGCGTATGGAATATGGTAATTTCCCTTAAATACTACAGAAAGACCAAATGTTGTCTGATTAATACAGTATACATGTTCAATAATTTCTTACCGTTAGGTACATGTAGCCTAGTTTATACGGTTTTCTGTCACCTCGCACTTTTTATTTCGTCAATGCAGAACAGAAATGACTTGATTAGTCTTTCTATCACTTAATTACTTGTTCAAGAAAAATGGCCAGTTTGGGGTTAACCCCTTTAGGCGTTGATTAGATGTGTGGCAGTTCGCGGGGAATTTAATGCCAAGTCAAAGTGGAATCTATAGCCTATCTATTTGATTTACCTTTTAAAACACAGGCCTCTGCTGCTCAAAATTCTCTCTGCCAAATGTTTTTATTCCAGCTAGAACTATTAATAAGCTCATTTATTAAACAGCACGCTTTCCCATAGTCTACTTGGATTGTGTTGCAGCATGTCGGCCCTGCTGGTGATATGTTTGAGCCCGTTGCGCCGAAACTCGCTCACTTGACCTATGTGTCATGGATAGGGCGCTTCTCAGATACTTAGTTTCTCAAGCTAACGCAGCTAGAGGAGAACCTAGCGTACATGCTGGAGTCAGTTATTTAATCAGTGAAATGTTCAGTGCAACATTGGATAATGAATTAAAAATATTTGATTAAATCGTAATAGCTTTGTAGACAAATGTACTGCATTATTTTGTTAAAAAGAGACTTGCTAAAAATAGATGTATAGCATACTTTGATGGCCTATTTAAAAGTTAGATAGTGTACCATAATAGATGATCATATTGCTTTATTTCCCCAGAAAAAGGAAGGTCCATGACCCAAGTACATTACAGGATCATAAACTGCTCTGTAACGCCGCTGCTGACGTCCGTTGAGACAGTGCCAGCAACCTTTAGGTTAGATTGGAGATTATTCGAAAAACTCGGTCTCTTGCTTATTGTGCTAACAGGGGAGGCGTTTTCAGTCTTACTTTAGTATAAGTCACTGTACGCTAAACAGTCTTTCTATTTGATCAGTCAAAGCATTGGCTGTCTTTTGAGCACTTTGTAGAGTCTGCTGAAACCGTGAAGTTTAACGATAGACTGCATCATGGGCCTTTCCCCTTTCGAATAAGTGCGTCAGGGCACTCATTTATGAAAGTGTGGAGCTCCGTATGTCCAAGTGGAGTGATTTGTGCTCTTTACTTGCGGTGTGCCTTTACGCGCGTTCTCATCCATCTCTTTTGTCTTAGAAGCAGCGGTTTGAGCCTAGACTGAATACAGATCTCTACTACAGCAGCCTCTCTCTGTTCCTCTCCCTCTCTCATTTCTTGCACCTGCGGTGGCCTCCGCAAATTGTCGAACACACAGGCCTACCCTATTAACTACACTATTATAATACCCTGCTTGTCTTTAAAATAGGGAATACACGGACATACATGCCCTCTAGCTGTACATTGAGCAGTGCTCTTTAGGGGGCTTTTACTGAGAGAAGTGCGGCTATGGAGGGGAGGATTGTTGAACTAGATGCTGTGTAGATACATACATACAATCTATTAAGCTTATACTGGGGGAAACTCACAGGTTTTTGGGAATGCAACTGGATAATACAGCATCTGTTTCCTTTGTTATAGATATATTTGGGAATGTTTTCATATTTATGCAACACAATTGCAGATGAGAACTAATAAGGAAGTTGACGATTGATGTACTTATTTACAGTCAATTTAAAGATTTTGTATTTTTTTCAAGTCATGGTCTTATTTTTTAATACTGTTTATTATAGTTGGCTTCTACCTAAATCTTAGTGGCATACAGTGATCTAGTCCAGGTCTTGTGGTTCACCTGTGAGTCTGCAGGTGTCTGGATGGCAGAGGAAGTGGACCAGCTGGCACAGAGGGCACAGTGGCTGAACCTGCCGGGTGTTGGAGCGCTCTGCCAGCCTGTGCCAGTCTGACTGGGCTTGGCAGTGTAATTGAAGCACTGCTGTCTCACTTCGTTTGATCTGTATGCGTTTGTTAGGTATTTCCCAGCCATTCGCGTCCCACCCTGGAAAACATGTAGTCTGGCCGTACTTTAATAATCCTATCTCCCTGGTCTCACCCCGGATCCTAGACAGCAGGCCAACTCCTGGCTGTATATCTTTGAGTCGGTTAGGCCTTGGCACCTCTTGCTGTCTGCCGTCAATCAGCCTGCCTATAAGAAGCTGCGCCCTAGCCTCTATCAGCTCGTAAGCATTTCATGTTGACATACTACTCCCTGTTTGTCGGCCAATGTTGCGGCTGCGAGGCATGAGTTTGGACCCCGAGAGCGTGGCCTTGTCAATAATGGCTCCCTGGTGGACCAACCCACAGTGTGGCCTTGCTTTTTGGCAACTTGTAGTTAAAATAGTAGGTTACAAGTACCAAATAGTTTTTTGTTATTCTTCCATCCGTGAACAAATATGAATGAATATGAATGATATGGTGTGGAGAATCTCTGCAATGTCATGAATGTTCAGAGGCAGTTCTGCGTACAGCCCCAGCGGATGTGTGTGCTTTGAATTATGTGTGCGTGCGTTTGACTGGCTAGCTGCTCTGAATGCTCCAAAGCAGAGACATGCTGTCGTGTCTGCCTGAATGATGTGTCTATGGACCTGAATGGATCCCTCTGTTTGCTTGTGGCTGTGTTTCTTCACACACACACACACACACACACACACACACACACACACACACACACACACGCATGCACGCATGCACACGCACATTCACACACACACACACACACACACACTCTCACACACACACACACACACACATGTGCATGCAAGTTGAGTACTCTTTTTCTCAGACATTCCGTCTGTCTCCCTCTCACAAACATACATCCAGACACACACACACCTCGCTGGGCTGTGAGAGGGCCACCAGACACAGGCTCAGGGCCAATAGACCCCCCTCCTCTTTCTACCAGACACCAAGAGAAGATGGCCAATCGTATTTCTTCCCTGCCTCACCAACTGTTCCACATAGCAGGTTCTGTCTCACATAGTCAGGGCCAGACCGTTTTAAAATGACTGTGGCTGCTAATATAGATGTTGGAATTGGTTAGCTGCATTGTTTAAATGCATATAGAATGTATGATATGTAACTAACCAAAGCGTGAGGAAATACATAATATCAAAATGTTCACGTCGTCATGGAGCTGCATTTTAGCTTAAGCTGAACTCACACTCACTAACACTGACTTCTTGGTCATCAATGCCATGCAACAGCCCCACACACAATGTTCTGCATGACTGAATAAAGGGCCAATGGCACCCGTGTAGTCAATCCGTTATTAGGAGATTGATATGCAGACCTTTCTTTTTATCTAAATTGCAATCGAGTTGCCGGCAACAACAAAGTAATTGCTTACAAGTTGGTAATTAACCCTTGGTAAGCTGCATTGATGCACTTTAACACCTGGGATAAGCTTTGTCTTTTGTGAGCTTTTCCAAACAATTATTCAGCAAATTCCAAAGGGTGAAATCAATATTGTGCCATTTCAAGGGTCCTGTTAAACAATAATATGCCTGCATAACTGATACCAATATCTGCAGCTCTGTCTTTCTCTACCTCTTTCTTTATCTCCCTCAAGCTGTCTTTTATATTCCTTTCATCTGTCTCTCACCCGGTCCTTCCCTGACTCTTAGACCCTCCAGCTCTCTCATCTTGCTCTCTTGTTCCCACTCTCAATCATCTCTTGTTGCCTCTCTCAATCTGCAAAATATATATCTTCATTTAGATGTGTGGGGGGTTTATTTTATGAAAGAACGTACCGTAGGACACTGGAGTGACCTACCAAGGAGGCAGAGGGAGGAATGTGTCCCAGCCAGAGGATTTCAGCGTCCTCTGATGCCAGTTTTGTTATTTTATCGAGAGTGGGAGCGCTTTACCATCATTTCAAGCTCAGATGAAGACATGTAGTGGTGATTATAGACATACATACCACCCCATATTAGATATTGATTTGCACAGCTCTACGGCTAGTGTGAAACTGGGCAACTTAAATAAACAGCTGTCTTCCATGTGGCTGCCGGTGACATGCTGTGACATAATGGCTTATTGTTTGTTTGCGCTAGGCCAAGCTTGACAAGCAATACATACGTTTTGTTTCAGATGCATAGAAATTATGAAGAAAATTGCTGATGCTCAAAGGTATTTTATTTGTCCACAACCTTGTCTAATGTTCACACTAAGATTAGGGCCTGGATTCTGTTTCGGCCTCTGTTTGGCCTTGAGAAAGCAGACTAACGTGCATAAACACACAGACCCATGATAACGGCACACATACTTCTTACTCTGGAACACACACACACACACACACACACACACACACACACCGTTACCAATTTATATCAAGCAGCAGTGGCCAAAGCTCTCAATCAGCAGACTGAAAGCTCTTCGGCTGCCTTGGCCATCAACCACGGCTGCAGCCTGTAATCCAGTCAGTAGTGGCTCCTATTCAAGCAGCGCAGCAGAGGCAGGCTTTAAAGCACTGTTAACCCCCGTGCCATTTCCACAGCGCTCCTATAACAAGGCTGTCCTTTAATCTCCTCGACAAGTTTCAGATAGGAGACCGCACACCTCCATCCCAAAAACCAGAGATGTGGTGTACTCCAATGTTGTGGGGAAATGATAAAAGTAGTGCATTGAAAGCAATATCCAAACTGGGCGACTGTTTGGTTTGTGGGTGTTAGGGTTCCACTAGACATCCCCTTATTCCAGGATTGAAGTACAGTATTCATATGCCATTTTGCTGTGGTAATTGGGAGATGCCAGGCATGACACCCCCTACGCTATACTCAGCTGAGGGGTCTTTTCTTCAGCGCAGTACCCTGTCACCCCTCCCCTCCCCTGGAACAGGGATCCTATTTTACCATGGGATTGGGGATGTTACAGTTACGCTCACAAGGCTTACAGGGGAGTTCATTGTTATTTCTCTCTGTAAGCCACTTCTTTGGAGTTTGGGATTTTTTTGCCCTCAAAACGACTTTGATCATGGCCCCTTATTGACATGTGGGAACGTGGTTATTTAGGATAAATGTGTGAAGATGATATTCCAATTGACTTGCACCGAGGGCTGGAACACTCCTGGAGTTTTCGTTTTTTTTTTTTTGGTCCTGAGTGGCTATGGAACAGAACAAGCGTTCGCTTTTGATTCTGGTAAAGCCCTCGAGTTTCATCACTGCTGGGTATTGATTTCAGAGCGCTGGGATTAAGCTTGCCAGGAAAGGGTGCGATGTTACTGGAATGTGAATGTCCTACAAGCTGCTGGCCTTCAGCTTGGACAGCTATGTGTCCATGCTGTCGTCAGTGTCAGGTGGTGGCTTGACAAGTGGTTGAGAAAAGGATAAACCCTGCCTCTACTCATCCTGGTTATATTGTTTAAATATGAGTCAAGCTTACAGTGTAGCTAGCTTATGAGGCACTAGCAGGACTATTATAGTTATTATAAAACAGGGTGCATCAGCTGATTATTTGTTAACCATCCTTGAATTATGTCGTCTGAAAAGAAGTGCTAGGGCCTAGTTGTGTGGAAGGTTTACTAAAGATTCCTACTATAGATTCCCACACCAACCCCCTGCTGCCCACACAGTGTTCCCATGGCAACGTTGTTTGTCAACTGCACATGCCACATTCCCCTCCTCAGTGAAGTTTGTCCAATCACCTTGCTGTTGGATCAGAGGCACCAAGGAGACAATGTGGGCTACTATTGAAATTGACTTTAAATGATACAATCAATTATTATTAACCATTTAACGTATATGTTTTAAGGTCACAGGCACGACTGGTCAGCATTATTTACAAGAAAAGCCTGTACCTAATATGGATTTAAAAAACGTATTACACTAGTTTTTGGAATACTAATTCTCCGCTCTTTTGCGCTCATCATCACAATACGTTTTTTTTCTTTCCAACTATGTTGACATAGCAGAGACCTGGTCCCATTCCTGACTCTCAAGCCCCAAACCACGCAGTACCACCTTGCTCCCCTCCCCCCTCGGCTCACCTGGTTCACTCTCTCAGACGCCACTTAGGAACCCTGAGAGAGGACGGCGCAACATCTGGCCTTATTACTCCAGGAAAAAGATATCATCTCCTAGTGGGGCTGTAGTACCACAAGGTGTTAGCCAATATTAATCATCATCACACGTCTTAACTCCTCCTATTACAGTTTATAGCAATGGGTAATTTGACATTGCGTGAATTACTTTTTATTGAAATGGCTTGTTATAAGTGATGTTACAGAATTATTTGAGCATTATAATAATAGTGGTAGTGAACTTTAAAAATGTCCGTGTTAGTGGGTATGTATTTCTGTTTGAAATACAGTATGACCACTTTCATCCACAACTCCAAACCATCTAGCTAAAACATCTGCCTGTTACCAAAGAACAGTGGATGTCTTTGACGGGATATGATGTCAATAGGACACCAAGAACACTGCATAGCGCGTGTGTGTGTGTGACTCTGTATGAGCTCAGTCCATAGGATGCCTTAGAGGGTGGACAGTGTGTGTGTGTGTGTGTGTGTGTGTGTGTGTGTGTGTGTGTGTGTGTGTGTGTGTGTGTGTGTGTGTGCGTGACTCTGTATGAGCTCAGTCCATAGGATGCCTTAGAGGGTGGACAGTGTGTGTGTATGCGTTAATGACACTGTAGAGGTGACGCTGTGGATTTATGAGGCGGCTAGTCACTAAATCATTGTGGCGTTCTCTGCTCTGCCCGCCTCACTTTTTGCCGCCGGCCATTATCGGGCAAATATGAAGCCCACGCTTCACGCGTGGCTGAGATTTACGGCGGAGAGGCTGCGATGGAAACACTCTCGCTCTCTCCCACTGACACACTCACA
>CM030172.1:29032179-29034679 GCA_017639675.1 Aplochiton taeniatus | reverse complement strand
ACACGCACGGACGCACACACGCACACACACATACACACGGACACACACAAAGACACAACATTATGACTTGTTTTTATGCTTTAACAGGGACCTGGTCAGGCTGATTGAATCGAGGTCCTCATAAGGCCTCCATAGTGTCCTTGCGGTGGTCCTTTCCATCCTGGACGCCGCCCAGAGTAACCCAATAACGGTTAGCCGCTGATGGAAGGCTGGCGGTCCCTTCAGCGGCCTCCCTAATGCCATTAGAGCTCCTCTATCTGTGCCGATAACACACACTGCCCACGTCAAGCAATATCCATGCTGATAGTCCCTCCTCAGTCCCATTGGGCTTCTGTCTGTCTTTGAGAGTGTATGTGTGTGTGTGCGTGCGTGTGTTTGTGACCTTACTCCTAAACCCAGGAATGTACATCGTGTACACTGTGCATTGGGATGTCCTTAAAGCGACTGGGAATGTTTTCTAAACCTCCCTCGGCCTACTAAGAAGGCTTAAAGAGTCTCTGATCAGAGAAAGTGCCGAGGAGAGTGAGCGAGGGGGAAAAAGAAGACGGCGGAGGAAAGAGCACAAGCGGGCATAAAAGGACTGGCAGACGTCAGCCGTCTCTCTGAGATCCTCGGGGTTTGTCGGAGCGACTGTTTGCCCAGGCCCCCGCTTTGAAAGGCCCTGACTCATGGCGGCCACAGAGGCAGAGATAGTGTCCACGCCAGGCTGAACGCATGCTGATATCACTTCTTTAGGTGTCGCTAAGCCCCTGAATAAATGACTTGTTGCAGACACACGTTCCCTAAGTGTGTTACATGATCCAGAGGATGTCTGCTTGGCCCTGTAAACCATCTACGGCAGCATGTGCCGTTTAGGTAACGCCATCTTAAGCCCGGCTTTCTAATATCCACATCTTGGATTAGGGTTCCTCACCCCGATTATACAGGGGTATCTGGTGACAGTAATCCCAGTGGTTAATCCATGCCTTGATGTAAACACAGAGGAGTTGTCCTGCTATCCTTTACTCCCGCTCTGCTTCCTCCAGGCGCTCCCCTCGTTTCCCTCTCGTCTGCCCGTAAGAGATGAGGGCCCCATCTGTTTGCTGTGTGGCAGCCGGCTGGCTTAGCTGGAGTGATGGGCATGCAAGATTTGATCACCAAATCTGTGTGTGTGTGTGTGTGTGTGTGTGTGTGTGTGTGTGTGTGTGTGTGTGTGTGTGTGTGTGTGTGTGTTTTGTGTCAGTGAGACCTACTATAGTGAGGGCTACATCCCCGCCTTGTCCCTGGGTAGAGCTCTTAGCACGGTGGGCAGGACCAGGCTTGTGTTGTCAGGGCTTGGCTCCTTAACTGCCTAGCCGTCGTTCAGCTACTGCTGTAGGTGTGAGATGTTTGCGGCCGGTTGTTCTCCTTAGCAGTGTGTGGAATGCCTGGATTCACTTTGTCGTGCACTGTGGTTGCGGTTAGGGTAGGGTAATGCGTTGCAGCCATTGCCAAGGTGTAAGGTAAACATGCGTGTGTGTGTGTGTGTGTGTGTGTGTGTGTGTGTGTGTGAGAGTTACCCTGGGCGAATGCGGGGACAGCGTGTTTATCCCTCTAGCCCAGTGTAGGATGTGTTGTGACAGTTATCCCCCTGATCAGTGCCAGGGGCTCAGCAAGGACTCCGGGCCCCAGGCTGGTGGTCGGGCCCAACTCTTCAGGGTGCCTCCCCCCCCCCCCCCTGCCCCCCGCTGATGGGCGTGGGGGACAGTATACTGAGTGACCACCTGGAAAGCCAGGCACAGGAAAACACACTCATAAGCTCTCTATGGGGAAAGTAGGCACTTTTGTGTTTACTCATAGGCCTTGTTTCTGCTTGGATGCATTATGTAAGAGACTTTCTGAAACTGTTGGCTCATTGGCATTCCGTGAGGTTTCTGTTGGTGTTGTGCGGCTGTCACTCTTTCCCCTCCCTCTCCAACTCCCGCATTGTCCTTTTGTATCGCAGTCGAATCTGTTTGCCTTCCATCGCATCATCTTAATCAGTTTGTGTTGTCGTTGCCCCGACATCAACCCCCCCCCCCCCGCGCCGTGACAGATTACGACAGATGGAAGTGTGTAAGGATCTGGGTGGGTTTTGTGAATGTAAAGGATTACAGTGTAATTACGCTACTTCTCTCTCCATACTCGTAATCTCCTAATCCCATTTGACTCATAGGTTTTTGTGTGTTTGATATTTCGGAGCCGTTTTACACCCTCTCTGTGAAATTAATCTGTTTTGAAAAGTGTCTCACTTCATTTCCCTCCACACGTTTGCCAAAACGCCATAAATACTTCATCAGACAGAGTCCTTGCTCTGAGTTCTAGTCAAAGTGGCATTGATTGCTGTGTTTAGGTTGGCCTTTTGTTGAGTCTCTTATGTCCAGGTGCAAATCGCAATTTGACGTTATTTTCCAAAACAAAAGCGCTGCCAAAACGTCAATAAGAAACAGATTTTCCGCATTCACTTGTGTCTCCAATTATGCAATGTATTCCTTCTTTTAGA